>JAGFPH010000592.1:111184-145242 GCA_018207615.1 Philaenus spumarius
TCTATTAATAAATTGTTTGTAAACGGCTTGCATAGGAGGCAGCACGTTACATATGACACATCACCTCAATGTGAAATTTCAAAAGAAAAACAATGGCGCAAACCGTTTTTTGATAGATGCCTTCGTTGTAGAGTTATTAGCATTCAAAGTTACAGTTTTGGGAAAATTGTGTTCACAATAAAATTAGGTAGAACGCACTGCACTATCCAATTTTACATAAAAATAAAGTTTTAGGCCAAGTTGTTCATTATTTAAAGCATTTTTATTAGTGCCTTCTGTTTATTCCGTTCATTAAATTACAAAAATTCAAATTGGAATGCCTCCTTTAAGTGAAACTGAAAGAATAACGCTGCTGATGATGCATGGGTATGGTGATAGAGTACGGCCTTTACAAGAGGTATGTGATTTATTTAATAATACATTTCTAAACCGAGAACCGATTTCTAAATCCACTGTGAGCAAGACAGTACGACGATTTGAAGAAACCGGTACTGTAAATAATCGACCTCGCACCGGTAGGCCACGAACTGTTACAACTGATGCAAATTCTTTAGATGTATTGCAGTATTTTGTTGACGACCCGCATTCATCAATTAGACAAGTCGTTGACCAACATGTCATAAGTTATTCTTCAATCAAAAAAATTCTCAAGACAAATAAATTTCACCCTTATAAGCTACACTTGGTGCAAGAACTTTCGGAAGACGATTTTGACCGTAGAGTAGAGTACTGTGATACAGTAATGCAAAAATTAGACATTGACAATAATTTTTCTAATTTAATAGTATTTTCTGATGAGGCAACGTTCCTGTTAAATGGTGAAGTGAATAAGCAAAACTGTAGATATTGGAGCACAAATAATCCCAGCTGGATGATGGAAGCTCATACGCATCATCCTCAGAAAGTAAATGTTTGGGCGGGAATCGTTAGTCATTGTATTGTAGGACCTTTTATTTTAGATGGAAATTTAACAGGAGAAACTTACTGCGACTTGTTAGTGAGTAGGATTATACCAAATATCCGGGAAACTCTTGGACAAGATTTGGATAACTTATGGTTTCAACAAGACGGGGCACCACCTCACTATTATCTAAGGGCGCGGCAAATTTTAAATGAACATTTTCCAAATCGCTGGATAGGTCGTAGAGGAGAAATAGAATGGCCTGCGAGGTCACCAGACCTCTCTCCTCTTGATTACTATTTTTGGGGGTACCTTAAACAAAAAGTTTACCAGACAAAGCCTGCAGATATTAACGAATTGAAGAGAAGAATAATTGATGAATCTGCTAGTGTACCACCAGACATGATACAAAAAGTTACAAACGAATATTATTCCAGGTTAGCACACTGCCAAGCTGTAGAAGGGAAGCATTTTGAACATTTACTTTAGAAAGGTATTCTGTCAAAATTAGTTAAATACTTTATTTAAATTTAGTTTTTTAGATACTTCATGAATAAAAAATGTAACAATGGATACTTCATGAATAAAAAATGTAAAAATGGATAGTGCAGTGCGTTCTACCTAATTTTATTGTGAACACAATTTTCCCAAAACTGCAACTTTGAATGCTAATAACTCTACAACGAAGGCATCTATCAAAAAATGGTTTGCGCCATTGTTTTTCTTTTGAAATTTCACATTGAGGTGATGTGTCATATGACCATCATCTCATTTAAAATAATAAAGTTAAATCCAATATGGCGGACAAAAATTTCAAAACCACCAAAAAGTAGATTTTTAAAACTGTACAGGTTAGCATAAGTTTCTACCGCCAAGAACGTCCCAGTTGCGCAATATAAAGCCGTTTCCATACTTAAAAATCACCCTTATATTATTATGCTTTATCCCAAAATAAAATTGTATTATAAGACATTGTAGGGAATAAATCATACAATTGAACTGTATACTTGAAAATTCTCATTTTATAAACTTATTTCACTAAATTAAATCAACTAAACTAAACTCTCACAAACGAATCATATACAGTTCCAGATGTTGTGTACAATGGGAAAAAGTAACGGATAACACGCCTAGAGCTTTGAAGAAATGTAAGTACTTCACGGAAATACCCGAATAGAATTCAAACACTAAATGAGGTTTACCTTATAGCAAACGAAAATATAGAGTTTCCTCTTCAAATCAATATAAATATCATTAAACAAATATATAGATTTGTAATAGATATATCGATTGGAATATGTAGTTTCTTATAGGTTGAAAACTGTCCTATTGCAACGGTTAACAGAAAACGTCACATCTAAGAAACTATAAGAGTGACCAAAGATTGGAATGCAGTGTTAGAAAGTTCAAATCTTGATGAATCCAAAGGTTATATATTCCAAAGACGCATATTCTTTTCAAAACAAGTCTGTCTAACGATTTTCAGCCTTAGAAAAGTGAAAAGTTTGTGTCATTTCTTTGCGTTTTCTCATATGGCATCAGCTATTTAAAACGATGATTACATATGTAAATATTCGTGTTAGAACAAATTTGTAAGTACAAAAATTAAAGTTTAAAACATTGTTTTTCCAGTGGTTTTTTGGTTTATTGGAATTGGGTGTTTTAGTGGGTTAAATATTCAATAAAAGTTGAGTCGTCTGTGTCTACACAGCAAGCTCAGAAACTTGTGAAAATAGAACAATAGTTTGTACTGAAGTGCCAAAAGAAGCATGTACTAACAAACCTATGAATATTTATTTGCTTTACCAATGTCTTGAGCATTTGAACTTATCTTTCTAAAATGTTTACTTACTAAATTAATTCCTATCCACTTACCGAGGCAAATTGTTTGACTTTTTCATTCTGGTCGCAACTAATGGAAATTATCTGAATAAAAGATAAAATAGTAGGCACGGAGATGTCGAACATTAAAACTTTTAAGATCAAATGCTCCATTCTGAACACTTGCTTCTTCGTATAGGTGTCGTCAGTGATGTATACGAATTCGCTCACATCAGGAGGGTAGATCTCCTCGTACTTCCTGTAAAAAGCGAAACGGTATATAGTTCTGAATAACAAGTTCACGTTTTAATTTTACACTACTTAAACGTCTACCACCAGTGGTTTATATCTCGAACCTAATAAGACTAGAGCTTGACAATACATTTTTTTCTAGGGTGCCCCACCTAAAATGTTACGATAGCTAACTTTAGAACTATAAATATGACAGAGTACTTTCAATCGGGAACCTTCCTTTCTTTTCAATGACGTTAAAAAATCCATTTCGTGAATTGTAAAAAATTGCCGCCATGTTACAATATGGCGGCCAAATTTGAAATCTGTTATGGAACACCCTGTATTTTATGGGGCTTTCAGGTGTAAAACAATATTTTAAGAATATTTTATTCTTAGGTATTTTAAAAAATCTTTAGACATTTTGGAATTACAGGCACTTAAAGTTCAGACATTTAGACATTAATTTGCGCTATGCGAGGTTGCACCTTGACGCCTCGGATTATGAACTGCTTCCCTTGGCTCGCAGCGGGAGTTTCGAACCAGGCCGTTGACCTTGCCCCACATGGATTTCAACCAGGTACTTTTATGGGATTTTACGTTTTGTTTGATTTTGGGCGAACCAAACGGGCTATAAGTACAAGTAAAAAAAGTCTGGAATAATCTCCTATAATTTTATTTTAAATAAAATCCCCAACAAGTTTTATTCTAGTACAAAAAAGTAAATCTATGCGGTCGTCGGACCCCCGTCAGTAACGAAGTTCATCACGCCTTTTCTTCAATTCTTTTACCAGCCTCAATGTCAACATACACACATAATTTTAATCTTTCAATTGCCGTTTATTATTAGATTGTTTTTTATACAAATATTTACTGTTTCCATACGTTTAATGTTATTATAAAAAAGGTGTAGAATTAATTATAACATCAAAGCTAAGACGGAACACACAGTTAAATGTCCATTCATTCTAAATATATTCAATAAACATAAAATGTTGGTTCATCCGTCTAGGCCTAACCTAAAATTATTGTGTGTATGATTGATTTATTTTACCTGTCTAAACGACAACATAGATACAATAATTTTAGGTTAGGCCTAGACTTAAAATTACTTTCTAAGCCTAACCTAAAATTTAAGCGCTTGACGATAATATCTGAAGTACGCTGGACAGAACCGATCGTCTCTTAATTTAAATTGATGAACCAAAACACATGTTTCTTGAATGTATTTACATTCACTGCCATAACAACCAATTTGGTAACGCTTTTTTCATTACTCGTAATTTAAGTTTGTCATTGCCTTTCGCTACGCATTTCATTTTTTATTTGTTTTACCACAACCCGTGTTAAGAAATTTCGTTACAATAAACTAAAAAAAAAATATTACTTCCGGTCAGAAAACATCTATAAAGTTGTTCGATTTTTTTCTGACGAACTCGTCCAAGCAACTTAGAAATCCAACTTGTGTACCAAATCGGACATAAAATGCGTTAGCGTACAGACAGATATATACATAAAATTTATAATAAAACCCAAAACGAGTTACCAGTGCTCATTGACCACTCTCGAACTTACCATAAGAGTCACAGGAATAGTCATGTTTTCTATGAAAATTTGCATACAAGCTGAATAGTGTCCGTTCCAAGCGTGCTGGATTTGGTCTACTATAAAATAGTATATAATTAACTTTTTCTTCCTTAATTTCTACCTTTAAGCCGCTTAGAGTAACAAAATTAACAACTTACGAAGCTATGAACATAGCAGCAGTGCCTAGGAGTTGCAGTTTGCCGCGCACCACAGACATCAAGCTAAGGAAACGATCAATTATATAGATGGCGATGTGTAAAGTTTCCGAGTGCAGGTGATATTCTTGCGCTACTTCTACGAGCCAGTCTACAAGGACAGTCCTCATCGAGTAAGTCACGTCTGGTTGCCGACGCATGTAGAAAGCCTTAGGACGATTACGGTCCTGCATAATAATAATTGTGATTAGTCTTTCAAATAATAAATAATGCCAAATTAGGCTTACTATTATTCTAAAAAGAAATCTATTCATAATTAAAGATAAAAAGTAAAATTGCAACTATGATTGTTTTTTTTAAATTTGTAAGTATTTGTATTGAATTATGGTGAATTAAATAAATGCATAAGTAATAAACAATTGCTAGAATTTGACTTTGGTTATTTATTTTAGGAAGTGTGACTATTGCATATACAATCCTTGATTATATGAGTTTCCATATTACCTGAGGCGAATTTTAAAAAAAAACTTTTGTCAAAATCAATTCTGTTAACTTACAAATACATATAACTTAACTGAATTTATTTTGATAAATAATTCATAGACTACAAGGATTTTTCAATAAGTAAATTTATAATAAAAACTTTTGTGTTAGATTGAACAAAACGAAAATAAAACATATTTAAATTAAACATTTTTATGAAAACATTAGTACAAATTATAAATAATGTATTGGACAAAATATGTTAAGAAATATATATCAGCTGCTTTTAATTTCAGTGGACAATTTTATTTCGTACAATTGGCTCGAAGTTTGGATCAGTAATGTAATACAGTAGAGAACCCGCTATTCCGAACTAATTGGGGCCGGTTTAGCGGGAATTCGGAACAGGCGCATTTCATTAATAATATCAACGTATTGACTTGTTATTGTTAAGGCGTAAATTAAGTGCGGGGATATCTGCTAGTATCAGTTCTATACATCGTCGTTCAGATCGGAGGAAAGCGAGGAGAAGGTGAACGCTAAAACTGAACTCATATCGTATCATACGTAGACGCGGCAAATGCTCTTGATCTCGCCATAGTGTAGGTTTACACCATCCCATTTTTCCTTCCGTTACGTGAAGATTCAGTTTTCTTCTAAAAACGGAAGGAAGGGATAGGTTGTTCGAACTATCCGTTTTGTCATCCCTCAGTCTGTCCTTTAGTAGCGCATCGTCTTGAAAAAAGATCGAGAAAAAATAAAATTCCTTAGGGATAACGAAAACGGATGAACACAACTAGCAGATGGCAACAACACTACTAGTGCCTAGTTGTTGTATCTAATCCTTCTTTCTTTCTGACGGATCCGGTATAATTTTCACCGGACGCTTGTTGCCGTAGCTTCCTTCCCGTAAAACGGATGGAAAACAAAACCAGCTTTCATTCCAATTTGGTTTCAGGCGTTTTCATCAAGCTTAGGCTCTATGTATGTCTCTATTTAACTTATTTGTATAACAATAAATGTACGATTTTTCACGAATGCCTTTTTAATTTCTCCAGATTGTATGTAAAAAAAACGGTATTTTTCTGAACTCTGTTCGGAATGGGCAGATTTTCGGAATAGCCGGATCCTACTGTAGTAGCATTAGTGTTGATTTTTGAAGTGCTTGTTTATTTTTAAGTTTTTATTTTTCTGCATTTCGTCTGTGTGTCTGTCTCACGATTACGGCCAAACGCCTTGACCGATTTTGATGATTTTTTGCATGAATGTTCCTTATTCCTAGGCCGAGCCATGTATATATAAGTTTTTTTTCCATTTTTCAGTTTTAACCCCTTATATAAAATAGAAATGGCGGCCGGACCGTTTTTCTCAGTGTAAGCTTTTTTCCAAAGCTAGTTTGTGGCTTAACCGTAAGTCGAATTTAAAAACTAATACAGTAGAACCCCTCTTAACCGGTCAGGTCGGGACCGAGACCCTGGCCGGTTACGAGTTTGGCCGGTTGATCCGAGGTTCCCGTAAAAAATACATTTTAGTTCAAAAATAACCTACAGTACATATTTCATAAATAATAAAGGAAATAAGACGTTATTGCAACTGATTTTATTGTATGTACTGTACATACACACACAAACAAACACTAACAAATTACATGTAAACATTTTAACTTCCCTCGCCTCCTTTTCTCCCCTCCTGTTTTCAAGCACTTTTGCTCTCACGAAATTCAGTAAAGGTTCCGAGAAATAAACAGATGAAGAAAGAGAAACAAAGGATACCGCTTGGTTAATTGACTCCAAGAAAAAATAATACAGTTGCCGTGGGAAGCAAGATTTGATTCCCCCTCTTGCTTCCGCGGCAAGAATCAATCGACAAGGCGGCTTCCTTTGTTACACTCCTCCTCCCCCCTTTTCCCTGCCACAACATTAACACATACAGTAGCACAAATAACATTGCGTCATCCCGAAATGTCCGTCAAATAATCGATGTTTGAGACTTCGGCCAGTTAATATATTTGATTTTGTTGTTTCTTGAAATAGGCCGGTTAAGCCGAGGACCGATTGATCCGAGGCCGGTTAAGAGGGGTTCTACTGTAACATTTTGCTATTAAACAAAATTGTATTCTTGATTTTTTTCCGTATCTCTAATGGTAAGCTCACAAAATGGCCGTAAACTTCGAATTTGTTAAAAATCGTCCAAGTTTTTGTATTTCAACCATGTTTTTATACGTTTATTCTAAACCAATTCAAAAGTGTTCCATAGATTTTTTGTAGATAAAGGTTCATATTGTAACATTTTGGTACAACTGGAGGGCAAGTAAAATGATAATAATTCAAAGGTATAAAGAAGTCCTGGCTTAGATAATAAAAGAACAATGAACTGTTGTAAGTTTCATAGGCATAGCCTAGAAAGTTAGTGTAGACCTAACCTAGAAATTCAAAAGAATTCATGTAAATAAGAGTTGGAGCATTTCGGCATTTTAAAATAATAATTAAATTCACAAATTGTAACTAACTAAAGCTAAATTTAAGCTAAACTTACCTTTTCCAAAATAAAATTAATACAACCAAGTTTAATTCACAAGCCTAAAGTAGCGATTGTTAGAACATTTTCATTGTCCTAACGATGTAAATTCAATCATGTTTTGTGTAAATAAAATAATATTAAGAATCGTTATAAAAGCATTGTGTATAAATTAAGTAAGTAACAAGTGTTAGAAAATTAAAAGAATGTAGCATAACCAAGGACTAAGTGTAGACGCAGTGGTGTTTTGTTATTTAAACCATGTGAAATAAACTTTGACTATGCAAGGCTAAATAGTGGACACATTAAAAGCGCAGGTGAAATCGATCGAGTTAATTTGACGTCGACGAAGTATAATGATATGAATTATTGAATTGGACATTCCCGATCTTAAAAAGAAACAATAATAAGTGATTCGAAATTAAATATATAAATAGACAGTTAAAATATGTAGATATGCAGTTTATGAACAGTAAAAAAAATATTATTGGAAAATAAATGTGAACGTAACCCAAAAGGTGTGCCGTTGTGAACAAAATATTCAACACGGTGATGTTGATTGCCGTGACGATTGTCGAGCGCCATGTTTGGAATTTTAATAAAGCTTTTTAAGCACCTTTTTTAATCTGGTATCCACTAAGTAAGGAAGTATTGATCATTTTGTAAGAAATTTTATAAAAGAAAACGGAAAATCAGTAAATGTGTTGGACTTGTAGTAATAATCAGTGAAAGAGGAAAACAATTTTCATAAATAAAACATAGGAACAGTGGTAAAATCTTTTAATAATAAGCATTAACTTTAAGGTAATATCTTGCCATTTAATAATAAGCCATTTGGACATTTTTTTCTCTGTACGTTGTAATTTCATAGTTTGTAAAAGTAAATAATCTCATTTGTAATATAAATTAAAGTATACATTTAAGTGATTGCCTATTAAGAAAGCCAGGGACTCTTAAACCCGAGAAAGAGAATAATTTTATCTGATTTGAAATAACTTATATGTAAATACCTAATACTTGTATAGTAAATTCATGATTAAATATTGAGTTGTATAAAATCAAATTTGTTAATTATTTATAATATTTCTTTATAATATATGCCAGTAAAAAAATTATTGAAGTAAAATTAAGAAAGTTATTAGCTCAAGAAACAATCACGTTCAGTAACGAAAGGAAAATGTTTAACTTTAGGCCTACATAAAAAGTAGTAAAAATTATTGTAATTTTTTTCATAATTGTAAAAAAGTTTCGTAATTTAGTTCTAAATAGAATTGTATAAAAATATTTATCAATTTCAAATTTCTTATTTTGAAAACACCAGTTTTTATGTTCCTACTATAAGACTGCTAACAAAACTAGGCCTGTTTTGAATAGTAATTTAGGAATATATCCTTTGCCCAAAAGTGACATATAATAACAAGAAAGTGTAGAGGATAAGAAAGTGAAGACAATAAATAAATGAATTAAACTGAATACTTGTAAATGATCATTGTAAATTTCATCAAAGTATTTGACTTAACTTTACGTGTATTACAAAATGAGATGAAACAAATGAAACCTCGCGGCGATAAAGGACATACAAAAAATGACAGTTGAACACCTTGGGAAGTGTTGGTACATGGGTTGAGAATAAAGTTGAGATCACTATAATGATGTTTTAACATCGTTTGTTTTCATTATTTCTAATATTGGAATATGATATATGATATGGAAGTTATGGAACTGTAAATACATTGTTAAGTTTTAGTTATTTAAGTATGTAAATATTTAATTCTATGTTGTCCCTCTATAACGTGATATTTTTAGCTATCTTACGCATTATTAACCTAAATAAAACACAATTCCTCTAAAAGAAAATCTTTAGCAGTTAAAGCTCAATCAAGAAAAGAAATAAAAATGAGAACTAGAAATCCCGGAATCGTGGGAATTGTAAATAATGTTTCACTGGCTAAACCTTGTGCTTACTTCCTTACTGGCACACTATTTTTAACCTAAGCTCAAAACCACATTTGTCGTTTCAACGAGCGAGGTCTACTGTTCACAGAACTACTAGTATAGTTTCATTGACTAAATCATTTCAGCTTGTATTTTTTCAAAGCAGTAAAGTATAAAACTTTATCAAATACAAATTATCACAGCCTAAAAATTATAATAAGAAGATATTAATAATTGAAACTACCTTTGAAGTTGAACCAAATTAGTTTGTACAATCAAAAATACATTCATTAAATCCAATTAATCTGTACTTACCTCAATTTGCAACAGATACTTGAATATTTCGTCCCTGTATTCGTCCAAGTCGTAGATACCTTCGTCAGATCTCTTGACCACAGCTACTTGAGGCGATTTACATACTAGCGATTTATCTACCGACATGGGAGATTCGTCGTAGGCAAAACTACATTCGGACATCTTTTCATCTGCCGGTTCTTTATTAGTTGCACACGAAATGTCTTTATCGGGTTGTTGTAGTAACGTATCGATATTAGCGGGGAGTTCAAACTTTTGTTTACAAACATTTTTGGTTACTATTTCCTTCTTCTCCACGTGCGCTTTTTCTTCTTCGATAGCCCGAAGCACTGCCTGAGCGCCTTCTTCAATCTTATCTTCTTGTATGGTAAAGTTAGGTTTAGTCGACTTTGTATTGACCGCCTTCTTTGCATCCTGCGAATAACGGTCAAAGTAAAATTAGATAAAGTACCGAACAAGAAAGCAAATTAAAATTATAGAGAGAATATTGTAATGCTACTACTTATTTCATGAGGGTATAAACTTATATAATGAGGAAATAACTTAAACTTTGTTGTACACTTAAATACAAACTCTTAAATCAAATGACAGAATGTCTGAAAGGTTTGAAGCCTCACCAGTTTCTTGACCATAATCAGATATTTCTTGACTTATCAGTGTGTTTTTTACTTAAAATAAACTAAAAAAATAATTGCTTAATAGCTTTAAACCAAACTTTACTAATCCTACGCATATAACACGAATAAATTATTAGATCCATCTACAATCAACAGGAAACATATCTTAAAGCTGTCACAAACAATAATAATTTGACCACGTAACAGAACCTCTGATGTGAGTTGAGCGAATTTCCAAAATTTAGTTTATATTTTTTAGGAATTCATTCAAACTGTTTAAGAAATTGGTCTACCCCCGAAGGCGCTGAATAACTGCCTGTGTGTACGAATATATCACTAGAATTTGTTAGCACCTAAGCTTCCAGCTTCGACTCACACGCTCCTTCGTTCCATTCGCAGCGGAAACGACCTCGCAACCTCGGATTATGAACTGCTTCACTCGCAGCATACAAACTCGGCCGTCGGACTCGGTTCGGAAGATCTACGGTACGGTAAAATACCCCGCGTGGATTTGAATCGGGTACTTTTAGGGTATTTTACGCTTGGATCGATTTTGGGGGAACGAAACGAGCTATAAGGTCGTGTGAAAAAACAAAATGTGCAGAATAATATTTCACATTTATTTTTTTTATATAAAACTCCAAAACGTTTCATTCTAGTACGGAAAATCTAAAAAAAATTTACTTCCTGTCAAAAAAACGTGCTTCCGGCTGTTGGATTTATTTCGCTAAAGAACTCGTCCGACCGACTTAGACAAACAATGTGTGTATAAAATTTTGACTTAAAATGCGACCGTTACAGTGTGGACACGTACATAATTTTTAATGACACCCCAAAACGTGTTCTGAGGATCATGATCAGTGCTCACTTACTACTGCCGACCTAAATCTCACCATAAGAGTCACTGCAATAGCTCATCTTTCCTATGGAAATTCGCTAATAACATTCACAAATATTTGTACTCAAAACTAGTATTTCTCCAGACTTGTAATAGGACCTACATTCAGTTCAAAGTGGAATCGAAACTAAATAACACAGAACTACACGGTTGTTTACTTAAAAAAATTTTATATCAGCTTGCCGTTATGTTACTGCAAATAAGAAATATAACACGGCTTGTAAAAAAGGACCTTGTATATTTTCCATAAGAGGTTAGGCCTATATCAAAAATTGTAATTAGGTATAAAATCCCCTACGAAAAATCGGTTAAGACAAACACACTGATTTAAATAAAAACCCCGAACCACAAAACAAGGAACAAAAACAATAACTAGGGTAACGTATTAAACATAACTTACAATTTAGTTGTTTAGTTATTGTTTTTGTTCCTTTTTTTTTTTTTTTTTTTTTTTTTTTTTTTTTTTTTTTTTTTTTTTTGCTTTTCATGCCACTTTGGGCCTTTCGGCTAACGAGCATGTTTTTTTGGGTTTTTAATATTTTATGGTCCCCCGCGGGATTTGAACCCGGGACGTCTTGCTTATGAGGCAAGTACCATAGCCGTTGAGCTATGACAGAGGACTAGTTTTTGTTCCTTGTTTTGTGGTTCGGGGTTTTTATTTAAATCAGTGTGATTTCGTCACCACAGTGCTCTTTCATTTGTTTAAGACAAACAGTTAATTTTTTCGCAACATACAATAGTTTTCTGTAGCTTTTTTTAAACACAGTAACTGTAATTTCTGTCAGTTTCTTTGAAACAGTTTAAAATTTTGTCAATAAAAAATCAAGATTTCAATCTGTGCTGTGGTTAATGAGAACCAAATAATTATAGTAGAAACTTCATTACTAAACATAGTTATAGTAAACAGTAAAAGTAACAGATTTATATTACGTATGTTTGTTTTACATGACATTACTAATAAACAAAATCATCCTGAATATCAAATGATATTATTTAATTTATAGGTTTTCTTTTTTAAATTAGTGGAAGCTAGTAAAATATAGTACCTAATGACTTTGACATTGTTTTCAAATGGATAAAATCACAGCAGGCACAACCAAAGGAGAATGGGATTTGTGAGGTTGTTGGTAAGAATTTTAGTAGTTAGTGGCTATTTCCAGCTCAAAGCTCAAAGTGCAGTGTCTGGGTAATGTGGTTGCCAACCCCTAAGCTTAACTGGACTGCTTAACTACCTCATCCCAAGAACAATACCTATTAGAACCCAAGATACATATCTCCCTGGAAAGACATAAAATGTGGCGTTCCACAAGGATCAATTTTGGGACCATTTTTATTTATAATTTATATAAATGATTTAACGTCAAACATAAGTCCTGGTATTATTTTATTTGTTGACGATACAACTGCAGTTGTTAAAGCAACAAATTTGAAGGACCTAGCTGACTTGACTGAAAGGACTATGAATGAACTTTATAGTTGGTTTGCTGCAAGTGGGTTAAAGTTAAATGGTAAAAAAACTCAAATCATCAAATTTCAATCTTGGCAGAGTAGACAGCCAATAGAAATGAAGGTCAGTTTTGAAGGTGTAGAGCATAATTCCATAGATATGACAAAATTTTTGGGACTTTATATTCACAAAAATTTGAACTGGAAGCCTTTTTTTAAGATACTTTCAAAAAAGTTGAATACTTCGTCTTTCAAATGTCCGTATTGAGAAATATAATTGATTTAAAAACCAGATTAATGATTTACCATGGCAGTTTTTGCTCCGTCATGCAATATGGAATTTTGCTTTAGTGAGGTGCAACAGGATTAATTTAAATTTTTAAGATTCAGAAAAAGTATGTCCGTTGCATGTATGGTTTGAGTAAAACTAATTAATGCAAAACAATTTTTAAGGAGAGGAGACTGTTGTCACTTCCATCTTTGTATATTTTGAAATGCCTATCATTTATTTAAGCCAACCATGATGTTTTGTTGAATGAACAAAATGTTCATCAATATGGGACTAGGAACAAAATAAACTTCCAACTACCTAAACATCGCCTTAATATATATGAAAGAACAAGTGAATATATGGGCAAAAAAATGTTCAATAAGCTTCCTCTGCACATTGAAGATATTAAAAATGTTTGTTTTTTTTTTTAATGCGTAAAAGAGTTTTTGATAGAGAGAGCTTACTATAATGTTAATGAATTTTTAAACGATAATGTGATGTTTTAAATTTGTAATTATGTTAGTATAAATTAGCTTTAAGGCACTCTAAATATTACCTGTTTTTATATTTTCTATGTTTTGTTTTGTTGACAATGTTACCTGTTTTTATAGCTATAGCTGTATTATAAAATGTAATGTAACAGTTAAATAATAATAATAATTTCAATAATAATAATAAATTTCAAATGACACGACAGAAAAAGCAATGCCTAGATGTGAATCCTGAAGAATTCTTCAGATTGGATCCCGCTTTTATGGTTTGTTTCCGGAGCACTGTACTTCACAGGATTCATAAAGTAAGTACAGCCGTTCAAAGTGAAACTGCGCATGTTTTGATGGCGAGAGATTTGAGTGGTTCTCTGGAAGGTTATTTTACTGAGCAGAGAAACCACTTTCATTACTTTGAGGAACTGTCCATGGATATAACAATAAATACGTAAAAGACAGCAAAATATGTTTCTATTGATAATAGGCTCTTTTATTGGTGAGTTCAAGAGACGAATAGCCTAAAGCGAGTTTAAAGACAGGTTTTACTTCTTATCTCAGTCGTATGAAAACAAGAAAGTATGAACAGTTTGAGGGAAAAGGCAAATAACCTGTACCACATCTATATATACACGATTTGGATTCTGATTTCGATGAGTGCATCGACTTCCAAAAGTACTGTGTTGCAAGTGCATCGATTTAGCCCCCCAGCAGAAAAATAGTTGCGAGGAATTTCAAAATTTCCATGATGTAATTCCCTAGAAAATGTGTACCCGAATTCGGACATCGCACAAAAAATAAGACTGCGTATACATGCTACAAATTGTATTTTTAGAAAAGTTAAAAACTGTCTACGAAACAGCATTTCTGAAGGAAGGTTGAATTAACTCACTTTCTTTACTATGTATTGAGGCAAAAAGATATTATAATAACACCAACTAATTCTGTAGTTGTACGAAACGAATCTAAATACACAACTAAAAGGGGGCGGCAAATGGAACAAGCCTGCAGGCGGGAAACTCCTAAATGCGGCTCTGCCCCTAAGCCAGGGATTGAAAGATAAATATCTCATTTCTTGGTATTTCCTTGACCAGTAGACACTCTGAATGATTACCAGATAGTGTGGATAGTGAGATTAGTTGCTTGTGGTTTATTTTGGCTATTATTTCATATGCAACACAAATATATATATATATATATTGTGGTTTATTATTATTCATATACAACACAAAATATTACAAGGACTGGGCCTAAAACAAAATATGTTTAATACAAGTAAAATAGGGGAAGATAAATGGGCTACAGCTGATTAGATCAAATCAGTTCATAAGTAAGACCAAAAGGTCAGACAGAAAGGTTAAATCAAGAACCTTATCTAGAGATAAACAAGTCTTTGGGAAGTAGAAGAAAGTTGCTCGAAATTTCAACAAGTTTCAATTGAATTGTTAAAAAAAGCGTAAACTATAATTAATTTCAAAACATAGTTTGTGTGATCACTTTAACATTACTTGAGTTATGTACACTGACAAGTCTACGCTAGCTCAAGCTTAGTTAATGGTATTGTGCTTTAAATGCCCTAACCTAAACTTTGACTCCAAAAATGAAGCAAGAAGCCAAAAATTACAGAAATTGAGACAGTTGACAAATAAATACACTTAAGTTATGGTTAACTATAAATCAACCATATTATATACAGGCTGTCCCATAAAGTACAGTGCCAAACTTTGAGAAATGATTCTATGGGTCAAAACTAAGAGAAAACTAAGAATACATTGTTTTCTAAAAACGCTTCATTTTCCAGAAATCCGCCATTTTCACTAAATAGCTTCTTTCACTAAATAATTCATATCGAGAGAACAGTTTGACCTACTGACTTCAAACTTGGCACGAAGTTTAACCTAACAATGAACTATCTTAAGCGATTATATCCAATCATGCATTTGAAAATGGATAATAACAGCACACATACGGCCACCATATTGTTGTGTTTACTGTGTTGGTATTGAACAACCCAACGTTACTTAACCATTATCCTTTGCCCGATTGTTTTGACAGTTATTCGGGACAGGGAATTAAAAGGGCTACAAAAAAGATGTCTTGAAATTTTTTGTTAAATGTACTGCTTCTAAGTAAGTTAATTCAGGTTTGAAATTTTCAAACAGCCGCCATTAGAAACGCATTATTGGATATAATCGCTTATTTTTCTTAAGATAGATCTGTGTTAGGTTAAACTTCACGACAAGTTTGAACTCAATCGGTCAAACCGTTCTACAGATATGAATTGTTTTATAAAAGAAACAAAATGGTGGATATCTGAAAAACAAAGCATTTTTGGAAAAAAATATTCTTGATTTTCTCTTTATTTCCACCCATAGAACTATTTCCCGAAGTTTAGCACTTTACTTAAAGGACACCCTGTATGGCAATCAACGATTAACAATTTAATTGACATATTCTGACTTTCTAATTATTTGATGACAAAATTATTGAAAATTAAATGCTTATAATTTGTTTATATTTAAGCCTTTATGAGTTTCTACAATTAGGGAAGCGTGTTAAACCAAAAAAAAACTTTCTTTTGGAAGACAAACTTACTACTTGCAGAATTAAGCCTAGCCTGCACAATAAAATAGGTTTAATGTTAAGAATTGTACAAAAATGTTTTAAGAGAATATTAATTGAGTTTATTTCCGCTATGATTTCTTTATTCATTTAAAACTAATGTAAATAGAAAGTATATAATAGCAGGCAAATTATCAACTGCAAGCCCTGTGGTATCCTGCGGTTCAGTAAATTGAACAAAATAAAAATACTTACCATCCAAATAGCTTAGTATTGTTTATTTGCCACTATAGGCTGGGCCTATTCTGAGTAGACACGAAACTAAAGGAAATAGAAAGCATTGTCTTACGATACCATTGAGCTCAATAAATTTGAATATTAAACGTTTAATATTTAAACGTAAGCAAATTTTAGCAAACAGACTGTACGACTAACTAGGTGCACAAGAACTGAAATCAAAATCTACTTTTAAATAAACTGGAGAATTGCAAGTAATACTTCTTGAAAATCAAGAGTTTTGTACCCCTACGAGTCCCAAAATTGTAATATTGGTATACTTAATGTAACCATGGCTTTTTACTTTTTATCAAATTATACATTCGTGGTCCGGTCCAGTAAAAGGAGGCGACATCTCCAAAACTCAATATTAATTACAAAACTAGAATAGGCCCTACACTAACTTTTACACAAAAGATCGGATTCGCTCTTTTTTTTTAAGTAACATATACAGAGTGTTTCAGGAAGAACAGGTAGTACTTAAGAAACTGGTTATACAGCTAAAAATAAGAAAAATTGTACATATAAACATCGGTCCAGAAAAGCTTTGTTTTCCAGATATCCACCATTTGGTTTTTTTAACAAAATAATTCAAATATCTAGAGAAATTTTTGACCGATCGAGTTCAAACTTGGCATGCTTAATCTAACAATGATCTATCTTAAGAAAAATAAACGATTTTATCCAATCATGCGTTTCAAAATGGCAGCGTTTCAAACCAAAATTACCCAAAAATGGTACATTTTAACGAAAAATGTCAAGTAGGCCTTTTTTGTAGCCCTTTTAATTCCCTATCGGATGGTGTGACTGTCAAAACAATCGGAAAATAATAACAGCATAGGCTATGTACATACAATATTGTTGTTTACTGTGTTGGTAAACAAACCAACTAAACAACCAATTAAACATAACTTAACTATTATCCTTCGTCAGATTGTTTTGAGTTACACTACCCGATTGGGAATTAAAATGGCTACAAAAAGGTGTCTTGACATTTTGAAACGCATAATTGGATATAATTGTTTATTCTTCTTAATATATCTCATTGTTAGGTTTTTCATTAATGCCAAGTTTCAACTAAATCGGTCAAACATTTCTCTACACTCGATTCCACGTTCACCGTGCAGTATAGGTCTTATGGGAGAATAGATATATGCTACAACCATTACAGGGAACATCACGTTTATTGTCATGCGGGTTGAGTCAACTGACCGAACATTGCATGGGTGTTGATGTTTTTTAGTTAGCTAGTGTCGCTGAGACTTTCGTATGGATGGCTTATGGGCGCTCTGTACTGCACGGTGAATGTGGAATCCTGTGTAGATATATGAATTATTTTGTAAAAAAAACAAAATGGCATATAACTGAAAAACAAAGCTTTTCCGGACCTATGTTTACGTGAAAAAAAAACCAAAGACACTCTAAACTTTAGTTTTTTATTTCGAGATACAGAACCTAAAAAAATAATTAAGCCAGGTTACTATAGTTAAAAACAACAGATAAAAACGTAATCCCCCTGCTAAGAACACATTTTATGGGCGTAAATTTACTACACGACCCTCGGCTGATATTTTTGCAGACGATGACCGTGTTTTACATTCTACTGTTAAATACAGGTAGGCCTAAACATACTGTAACTAAAGACTATAAGTTAGAACCTCAGGTTTTTTATTTTTGCATTTCTGTTGGCGTAGAGTTGTATAGTAAATTCACACCCATTTTGTGAGTAGGCCTATATACTGACATAGGCCTAGCAAAAATAGACCTAGGCTTAGCAGTATTATTTCTTTTTGATAAACCTAGAAATTCATTAATGTCTTGATAAATGTCCAATAGCCTATGTGCTGCTAAATGTAAATAAATAGGCGGCCTGGCAGCTGAGGGTTTGCATGTACCTGATTCAGCTCAAGGCCCTCAGTTCAAATCCAGGTGAAAACCATGCATATTTGAAACATAACAATACTACATGTGTAGGCAACTTAAATTACATTATTAGGCCTATACGAAATGTGCAAGGCATTCTGATGCAGATTAGTTAAGATTCTATTAATATGCCTATGCTATCCCACAATATACTGGCATTGTAGTGAGGGCGTAACTTTACTATTCGACTTTAGCCTAATATTTTTGCAGACAACGACGTTGTTATTTACATTCTACTGTTTAATGTTAAATACAGGTAAACATACTGTGACTAAATAGGTTAGGTTAGAACCTTTTAGGTATTTTTTTAATTATTATTTTTGCATTTCTGTTAGCTCTAGGTTAGCCTAGAGTCGAATAGTACGCCGTAGTGAGTTCTCATCTTGCAAAACAAAGCAATTCATTTATAATGCCATGCAAAGACAGTAGCACCACTCCCTCTACATAAAACCTGTTTCAACCAATTTCAACCATCAATGTGAACCAAATTTTTCCAATTAAACCAATAACCCTATAATTCAAAAATTTACCATACCCTACCACAAAACTAGACTTCTTTGAAAGGTTAGGCAGAGAGAGAAGGAAAACACATTTTTTCATATCATTTACTTTTAGCCATATTGAGTAGCTCCAGAATAAATTTTTGGCGTAAGTTTACTATTCGACCCTAGCCTTATAGTTTTGCAGACAACGTTGTTTACATTCTACTGTTAAATGTTGAATTTGAATACAGATAAACATACTGTGAAAAATTCCTATAGGTTAGAACCTTTTAGGTTTTTTTATTATTCTTGCATTTCTGTTGCCATAGGTTAGCCTACCTAGGCCTAGGGTCGAATAGTAAACTTGCGCCAAATTTTTTAGTTGTATAAAGTGTAAAATACTTTTGGTCAATAAATACAATCTGACTAAGATTGTTCCTAAGTATAAACTTGGTCCATCAGCCTACATGACATTAGAATACCAAACCATGGTTTCTATATTAATATAATAAAGTAGGCCTAATCTATTTTAGGCCCATTCCTGTTCAAATTTCTTGGATTGTTAATGTTTTATTTCGTAATGGTTTTGCCTCAAATTATGATGAGTTAAAACATGCAACTTTGGACAATGCAGCAAACCTAACTTGTCCAAACTTGTGACCTGTGAACTAAGTCAACTAACGTGCAAAGAATTATTAGCCAAATTACTGTATATCAAATCTAAATATTAAACACTTACTTGTTTGAAAGTTCTCTGAGATAGACCTGAATTAGTAGAATTAGCATTAATGGTTCCCAAAACTGATCTCTTTTGAGGCACTGCATTCTTGTTTGTAGCTCGAGATCTTACATTGGAAACTTGATTTTCGCGGTCTACGTGAATTTGAAAAGAAGCCATTGTGGAAATAAAACTTTAACTGAAATAACTAGAATGAATAGTTATTGTCCGTCCTTCTTTGGTAACACAAATTCCAAGCCAATTTCTCCGGTTTAGACCCGAAGACAGTGTTACCGAGTATCTGTTCTTTTTGGGCACCTGTCTTACCGACCGGTGTGTGATGGAGGTTATGGTGGTGAGGTGATGTCAGATTTGAATCTTACTGTTCCATCAACTGCTACAAAAAGTTCAACTGCCATGAAGTTAGCAAGTACCAACGGTCTAAAATGAAAATTAAACAGTATTCCCAACATTGCAAAGAAGGTAAATTGAAGTTGGTAAGATTATATGCTAAGTTTTTTTAATAAAGTACAATTAATTATTGAGTCTGTAATTATTATGAATAATATTCTTTGATAGATAAAACACAAAATTAAACAACGGATATAGGCTAATAGAATGATCAGTAACATGAAACTTGAGTTAATACAAAAATTATTTAAAAGATAATTGCTAGATTACTGTCTCGATCCCATTGTGGCACAATATCGAAATTATTTTTGATACTTTATTTAAAAAAAAGTCTCAATTCATAATATGATCCTAATGCTTTTTTCGAACTCAGTTCGTTGACAATTTGAAATTATATTACGTAATATTAAATCAATTCTACTTAAATATTCAATTAAAAGATATTCAAATTAAAAGATTCTTGCATTACTTTACCTGCCTGGGTTGATACAAAGTCTGCAGTCGTATATACAGAATGTTCCCGAACTCTCTGGACCCTTTTTGTGGATATGTTCCTGGGATCCAGACAAACATATTTCACAATATAAACATGGGTCTATGAAGCTTATTTTTACGTCTGTCTGTCTATATGTGTTTTTTTTACAAAATACTTAATATTTTTGGAAGTAGAAAAGATATTGACCTTAAACTTTGTATACCTATTTGTTGCGTAACCTTTCCACTTTATCACTGTATGAAAAATTAGAAATTTTTTTAAATTTTTTCAAAATGGCGGCGGTTTATAATTTTTAATGTCAAATATCTCAAAACCTGCTAACTTTACAAAAAAAATTACAAGAAACAAAAAAGTTTACTTTTTTAATGACAAACACAATGATTTTTTATTTTGTCTGTAGCTCAAACAATAACAGATATATAGATAGAAAAAAGAAGAAAAATGTATTTCTAGGTAGTTGTCAAAATACCCAGAATTACTCTAGAAACAAAATATTTTAACGTTGTTATGAGCTAAAATAATAAGTTATTTGCATAATATTCCGAGCACTTTCTGAGCTGATTAAATTAGCAAAAAATTATGAAAAAAATTCATATATTCATAGGTCCGGAAATCCTTCGTCAGAGAGTTACAGCTGGCGAAATATTTCACCCGTGTTTCAGATTACTCACAGAAACGAATCCCTATTGAAATATGTAGGACGTTAATTAAGATGTAAAATTTAATTTAATTTACGTAAAATGAGCATAAATATAAACTAGGTCCCAGTTCTGTAACTGCAGTAATTGTTGCGATATTTGACCCAAAACGCAAAATTCGGTCTCAAAAAACATGATTTACAGGGGTCCTATTTTATTAAACTTATCTGCTCATCTTACCTTACGTAAGTTAAATTTAATTTTACACCTTAATTAACGCCCTACATATTTCAATAGGGATTCGTTTCTGTGCGTAATCTGAAACATGTGTGAAATCTTTCGCCAGCTGTAACGCTCTAAAGAAGCATTTCCAGACCTATGAATATATGAACTTTTTTCATTATTTTTGCTAGTGGAATCAGCTTAGAAAGTGCTCGGAACATTATGCAAATAACTTATTATTTTAGCTCATAATAACTTTAAAATATTTTGTTTCTAGAATAATTCTGGGTATTGTTGACAACTACCAAGAATTACATTTTTCCTTTTTTTTTTTTTTTTTTTGTCAATATCTCTGTTATCCTTTGAGCTACAGACAAAATAAAAAACCATTGTATTTGTCATTAAAAAAGTAAACTGTTTTGTTTCTTGTATTTTTTTTTGTAAAGTTAGCGGTTTTTGAGATATTTGACATTAAAAATTATAAACGGCCGCCATTTTGAAAATATTTAAAATAATTTTCTAATTTGTCGTACAGTGATAAAAGGTTACGCAAAAACTAGGTATAATAAATTTTATCTCAATATCTTTTGTACTTCCAAAAATATTAAGTATCTTAGCTTACACGTGTGAGACATTTAAGGGCTTGTATATTATTGTAAGCCTATTTGTGAATTTTAAACTATTTACAACCTTTGTATGGCGGAAAATGTATTTTTTTGTTGTTGTTGTTATTTCATATTTTATTTGTTTCAGTACTCGGATGATGGGGATCAGTCCGAAACTGCATTAGTTTAAGGCAAGATACAGTTAAAATTCTTAAAGATTAGGTGGACTTAAATTTTGAAATAAATTTTTTTATAAATGAGTTGTTACACCAATGCAATTAAATTCCAACTACGTATCACTTCTGCTTTGATATTTTTTTAAAGATTTAAATTCTATAATTTATCAATTTATCAATTAAAACTACATTAATTTCTACTGACATAAGAAGCTTGGCAAATTAAAGTAAATTAAATTAAGTATAATGATAGACAAAAACATTTTTTTAAAGTAACAAAACAAAATTATGAACCTCGGAAACTGCATAATAATATAAATACACGGTACCAGGAACTGGCACATACTTTCTCACAAATACATTTAAATTACTAAACAAATTCACTGTGACTTGTAGGGTGGGGTAGGAGAGTTTTTTTTATTAAAGTTGGAGATTAACTAATAAATATTATTATTATTATTATTATCTAGAGAGAAAACTATTCGATCGATTTCGAAAAAATGTGCACCAAACACGTCAATTAGGTCTTCATAGATGCACGTAAAATGGGTTTGAAATTTTTTTTAAACAACTCGCTTTATGGCCAAAAAACCCCCAAAAACAGTTATTATTATTATTATTATTAGCTAAACGAGAATTTTTAGAAAGATGAGGGTTTCTGTATATGGTAGGGCACATTAAAGGCTACAAATAAGCCAAATTTTATCAAAATCGTTAGAGCCGTTTTTTAATAAAAAAATAATAACTGATTTTTTGGGGGTTTTTGGCCAAAAAGGGGGTTGTTTTTCAAAATTGTTCAAAACCCTTTTTCATGCATCTATACAGGCGTACTGGACATGTCTGGTGCAAATTTGGTTGAAATCGATCGAATAGTTTTCTCTCTAGCTTTGTATACTTTTATTAAAGTAGGCAAGTAACTAATAAATATTATTATTATTAGCTAGAGAGAAAACTATTTGATCGATTTCGAACAAATTTGCACCAAACACGTCAATTAGGTCTTTATAGATGCACGTAAAAATGTTTTGAAAAATTTTGAAAAACAACCCCCTTTATGGCCAAAAAACCCCCAAAAATCAGTTATTATTATTATTATTATTAGCTAAACGAGAATTTTTAGAAAGATGCGGGTTTTTGTATATGGTAGGGCACATTAAAGGCTACAAATAAGCAAAATTTTATCAACATCGTTAGAGCCGTTTTTTTATAAAAAAATAATAACTGATTTTTTGGGGGTTTTTTGACCAAAAAGGGGGTTGTTTTTCAAAATTGTTCAACACCCTTTTTCGTGCATCTATACAGGCGAACTGGACATGTCTGGTGCAAATTTGGTTGAAATCGATCGAATAGTTTTCTCTCTAGCTTTGTCTACATACAGACATACATACAGACATACATACATACAGACATACATACATACAGACATACATACATACAGACATACATACAGACATACAGACAGACATTTTGTAAAAACCACTTTTTTGGACTCAGGGGGTCCCAAAACGGATATTTCCACAAAAATCTCAACATCGATTTTTTTTGCGATCACTATACTTTCGCTATACTATATAGTATAGTGAGAAAGTAAAATGGAAAGGAAACTTTCATTTTAAAGACATTATTAATTGTTGATGGCATAAGTTTTCTATTCGACCCTAGCCTAATATTTTTGCAGACAACAACATTGTTTTACATTCTACTGTTAAATATTGAATGCAGGTAAACAAGCTGTGACTGAATACTATAGGTTAGAACCTTTTAGGGTTTTTTTTTTAAATTATTATTTTTGCATTTCTGTTGCCATAGGTTAACCTAGGGTCGAATAGTAAACTTGCGCCATTGTTGATAATTCGATCAGGTTTTGTGTTTTTATGTTTGTCTACAAATACACATTATTAATGTCATATCAAAGATATATGTATTGGTATGCTATAAGGAATAGTGCCAATTTTCAAATTTCTTATCAGCAAATTAATAATAAAAATTGGGTTGTTAGGTGTGGTTAGGATTAACAGTTTGATCTTAACCATACGTTTATATAACCATATTTTTATATAGTTTGTCATTTACCACTAAATTAGTAACAGTGTTGATTACCATAGCGGTTATTATAATTAATTTTTTTCACAAAAAATAATATAACTGTGAAATGCCTATATTTGCTCTCTACTGACGTTTATGTGAAACAAAAATTGTATTCACATGTTTGCACATTTTTATATTAAATTATAGGAAAATAATGTTGATTAAGCTATTAAAAAAAAGGTGACAAACATGTAATTGTAAAAAAGAAATGAAAAACTTTTTTTTTAATAAAAACCATAACAAGTGCAATTAAAGATTTGAAAATTAACATTGTATAGTTTTTTTAAAAAGAATATAACACATTATTTTGTAAGCTCATAATTCTTAAGGTTAAAAGTTACGCTGTCACTAACCATTCATCACCACAATAATGCTTGTTCTTTAACTCAAAATAATGGAAGGACACCACAAAAACAACACTATACACTGTCGAGGGGAAGGCCAAACTGAAGCTATAGAAAAAGGCACGTCTTTTTAGTTGTAGAACTCCCACGGTAAAGTTTACGAAAGATTAGTGATCTAGGGTTAAGTTTATATCAATCATAAGTTCTGATAGTCTGTAGTAAACTTTCATGTATTTAAATTTTCTTCGTTATTTTTCCTTAATGCAGTTTTGAGTAAGTGCTATGCCTCGTTCAGAAGTTGTAACATTAAAAATAAAAAATACAGACACTAGAGGAGCAGTTATCTCAAACTTATCTAAATCCAAACACATTTTAAAATCAGAACGCTTTATCTCTTTTTTATTACGTGTAAAGCACACAAAATGTTCTAACAATCAAGAAGGAATTGCTGTTCATTTTTACTTTGTCACTATACTATACTATGTTGAGATTTTTGTGGAAATATCCGTTTTGGGACCCCTGAGTCCAAAAAAGTGGTTTTTACAAAATGTCTGTCTTTATGTATGTCTGTATGTATATATGTCGGTATGTATACAAAGCTAGAGAGAAAACTATTAGATCGATTTCAACCAAATTTGCACCAGACATGTTAAGTAAGCCTGTATAGATGCACGTAAAACGGTTTTATAAATTTTTGATAAACAACCCCCTTTTTTGCAAAAACCCCCAAAAGTCAGTTATTATTTTTTTATAAAAAAACCGCTCTAATGATTTTGATAAAATGTGGCTTATTTGTAGCCTTTAATATGCCCTACCATATGCAAAAAACCGCATCTTTCTAAAAATTCTCGTTTAGCTAATAATAATAATAATAACAGATTTTTGGGGTTTTTTTTGGCCATAAAGGGGGTTGTTTTTCAAAATTTTTCAAAATCTTTTTTCTCGCATCTATAAAGACCTAATTGGCGTGTTTGGTGCAAA
Source organism: Philaenus spumarius (assembly GCA_018207615.1). Lineage (NCBI taxonomy): Eukaryota > Metazoa > Arthropoda > Insecta > Hemiptera > Aphrophoridae > Philaenus > Philaenus spumarius. The sequence continues at coordinate 136,769 of JAGFPH010000592.1, forward strand.
TTTGTTCGAAATCGATCGAATAGTTTTCTCTCTAGATAATAATAATAATAATATTTATTAGTTAATCTCCAACTTAAATAAAAAATCACCTCTCCTACCCCACCCTACAAGTCACAGTGAATGTGTTTAATAATTTAAATATGTTTGTGAGAAAGTATGTGCCAGTTCCTGGTACCGTTTATTAACTCAGTTGGTGCAGTTCTGAATTTGTCCAACAGTTTATTGCTAGGATACATTTTATAGTTCAAACACAGTTTTCAGCAAAAATTAAAAACACAAAATTACATTGTTAGCGAATTTCCATAGCAAAAAGGAGCTATTGCAGTGGCACTTATGGTAAGACCCAAGGTCGGGAGTAGGACATGAGCACCGATCATGGTCCCCAGAACACGTTTTGGGGTGTCATTAAAAATCATATATATATATATATATATATATGTATATATGTGTTCGCACTATAGCGGCCGCATTTAAGTCCGATTTGGTTCAAATTTCGTACACATGTTGGTTGTCTACGTCGCTCGGAAGAGTTCATTAGCAAAAAAAATCCAACAACCGGAAGCACGTTTTTTGACCGGAAGTAACTATTTTTTGAGATTTTTTATAAGAAAATTAATTTGTTTTTGAGTTTTTTCTACAAATATAAATGTAGGATGTTATTCTGCACATTTTGTTTTTTTACGCGACCTTATAGCTCGCTTGGTTCCCCCAAAATCGATGAAAACGTAAAATACCATAGAATAAGTACCCGGTTCAAACCATGTCGTGGATTCTATCGTGGGGTTGGCGTGCGAAGAACTCAATGCTTTGTGTGTTGAAGATACTCCCAACACGGGGATTGGTGTGCGAAGCACGCAATGCATTGTGTATTGAAGATACCCCCAATATAAGGAATGGCGTGCGAAAACATTTTTCAGCTATTCAGCACCGTCGTGGATAGACCTATTTCCCAAATTGTTGGTTGAAACCCTAAAAAATAGGCCTATAAACTTAATTTTGGAAATTTGCTCAACTCACGTCAGCGGTTCAGCTGCGTGGTCGAATTATTTATTTCTGTGAATAAACGACCAACAATAAATATTAATTTCAGTGTTACTCGATCGACGAAGTGACATTTCAAGACTTGCAGGCGCTTTCTAAATTGTTGTGAGAAATTTGTAAAATTTCCCATTATATTGTGAGAAATCTCATATACACTGTACAATTCACCAATTACACCAATTTAAGATATTATTGGCAACAACAATTGGGAGCCTCGAATTAGCGGCGGAATAAAGCCTCGACAGGAAAAAGGCAATTGATAGGCAGCCCTAGCAAGTGACACTTGACTACTGGGGTCATCTGAAGGTCACCTTCTCTTGCTAATAATTGCACAAACCGTGTTGGACCAGGCTTTTCTATTTAATACAATAAAATTCGTCTCAACTTCAATCCGTCAAAGTTATTCAACTCATTTGTCCATATAAAAATGTTATACAATCTTTTGATTGTCATAATTCGTAAGGTCTTCTACTGGATTTCTGCATATTTTTAAAGTTGCGGATTCAATAAATGCTAAATAAATTGCTACATTATTTTTTTTTAAACACACAATTAAGGTTGTGCAAGCAGAAGCAGTAAATAAATATTGAGCTTGACTTGTGACTTGTAAGAAGATATACTTGTTGGAATAAACTTTGAACACAAAATCTCACAACTAATACGATTATTAACTCAAACGCGTTTCAACGACAAAGTCGCCATCTGTAGCTCGTGCTGAATTTAAGTATTCATTGGTCAAACTATCGGTTGCTTGGACTTTTTTTGTGGTTTGCTATCTTAAAAAAGATTTTGTTGTTAAACTTTATTGAATGCAGAAAAAACAGGTAAAGAAACACACAGAGACAATCATCACAGCATTTATATTTATTTCACATTCAAATTGGTTGTTTTTGTTATTATTATTTATTTCAGAATTATCGTAGAAAATAAATAGGTAAGTTCGGAAAAAGAAAGTAGTTAAATATCTACTATTACAAAAAAAAAAAAAAAAACGGTACCCGGAACTGGCACATACTTTCTCACAAACACATTTAAATTACTAAACAGATTCACTGTGACTTGTAGGGTGGGGTAGGAGAGTTTTTTTTATTAAAGTTGGAGATTAACTAAAATGAATAAAACCAAAAAAATAAGTAACTTTGTCTAATTAAATTACAAGTGAAAAAACATAGACCAGACCGGGAGTTGAACCCGGGACCTTCACGTTACGTGATGCTCTGCCAACTGAGTTACGCTGATATCTCCAGATATTGGTAGATTTTATCTCACTTGTACGGTTTTACTGCAATTATTGAATTAACAGATTGAATACCTCGTGTATACGACATTGAAAACAATCTCAATTCTTATTTCGCATCTTACAGTGGTGTTAATAATAACATTGAGGAAGTGTGTAAGCGGAAAAAATAAAAAATAAAATAAAATATTAACTTTGTCTAGTTAAAATAATAAGAAAAACTTTTTACTTGACTTAAACCATCTTGTATTTAATTATATATTACTTGTAAAGAGTAATAGTTCATCATCCAAATTCCTATTCAATTTCGTTATCAATAATTTTACATAGCAATTCTATATTTGCAAGCATTTTAAATATCCTAACGGCCCCATCCTCCTTTTCCACCATGGTCCCCTCCATGGCCCCCTGCATGGCTTCCTCCATGCTCTCCTCCATGCCCTCCTCCATGTCCTCCTCCATGACTTCCTCCTTGACTCCCTCCACGAACTCCTTCATTTCCCCATTCACTGTCGCCCGCTCCAGCACTGCTCCCAGCCCATTCTCCATGACCTCCGTCTCCTTTACCCCCTCTGGTAATATTCCCTCCATGTCCTCCACCAGGAATGGCCGTTACTTCAAGGACCACAATTAAGGACAAGAACTGAAAAGTTTAAAAATCATTACGAACTTTATATTAGGGGTGCATTATATGAAGCTCTTACCTTCAAGTGCAGTGCTGGTATCCATCTATTAAAAGATTAGAAGAGAGATTCTTATTTTTAAAACACTTTGGACTTGTACTAAAAGGTAAAAATGTATACAACATTTTATACAATTTTTTGAAGACGTCTAAGATACTTCCTTCCCGTAAGACACACAATATTTTCCCTCCAGCTACAGTTCAGTAAATAATTAGCATTTTACTGTGGAACAAACTTGATTGAAACACGGGCATTAATATTTTAAAAAAACAATTGAGGTTATGTCAAGAATACACAGACACAGAAGTTCATTGACACATTGTTGTTTCAGCAGCTGTTTTACTAACATCATAGATCATGAATAATAAATAGATCTTGCATCCATACGGGGGTTGTGTGCCGGAAAAAAGGTGTTCGCGAAAATAGTACATGATCGCGCCGCGAGGTAGCGCTAGGGAGAAAGCATTGTAAGCATTGGTGTTTCCAACCAGCTTCCTTCGTTTCCCCAATAGATAGCGCCAAAAAAGTCGAATTTCCAGTGGAACAAAATATTGCTTTGGATCGGAGTTCTATTAGGTTATCCAAATACAATGCTAACATATGATTTAGCGGGCGAAAAAGTTCCCATGTAAAAAACATCGAGTACACCTTTCCGCCCCGGATGAGTTGTTCTTTCCACCCTGTTGATGAGGAGGAAAATACCTCTAAAGCGGTAGCTGGAGGACAAATAAATTGTCTTGTAGGTACCGTTTATTTAGAAGACTACAGCAAAGCTACTCGTTACTTGATTATTGACTTACGAAAGCAAGACACACAACGAATACTCGGTTATCCGTTGACCTACAGAAACGACAAACAAACGATTTTGTCTGTCGTTAAAAAAGAAAAATATTATCTCTCTTGTGACGGTTTTCAAGATATTGCTAGTTGAAAATTTGTAAAGGCTGCCATTTTGAAAATAATGAAAACAAATTCCGTACAGAAGACGTGCTTCCTGTTGGTGGATACTTTTGGCTGACGAACTCGTCCGAGCGACTTAGACGACCGACGTGTGTTCCAAATTTGTACCAAATCTGACTTAAAATTAATGCGGCCGTTAGAGAGCGAACACATATTATATACAGGGTGGTTATAAAGTCAGTCCCCCCTTCTTTAACTTTTGTGTTTGTTAAAACAAACAAATATCCTTTGGGAAACGTTACTAACTTAACCCAAAGTATCATTTGAAGCAATCGGAAATTTTGAATGTCCCCTAACAATGGGGGATTTTGGGGGCAACTCAAATTTTTTAAATGAGTGTATGGTCATGTGATACCTCATGTTAAAGGTCTATTTAAGACTAGGCAAATGACATAAAAAATTTCAAGAGACAAAAAATGTTTATTTCATATTGCTTGACCTAAAAAATTGCTTCCAAATCGCTTTCGTAAATTTTAAGTCGACTCCTACATTAAAAAATAAAATTTACGAAATCGATTTGGAAGCACTTTTTTTGGTCAAGCAATTTGAAATAAACATGTTTTGTCTCTTAAAATTGTTTCTAAAAACTCTTCCTTTTCGAGATATTACCAACTTTATGTCGATTTATTTCAACACGTTTAGGTCCGCCATTTTCTTTTGGGTGGTCCGATTTTATTTTCTTCATGCCATTTTCCAAGTCTCAAATAGACCTTTTAAATGAGGTACCACATGACCATACTTCCCGTTCAAAAATGTTGAGTTGCCCCCAAAATCCCCCATTTTTAGGGGACACTCAAAATTTTCGATTGCTTCAAAAGATACTTTTGGGTTAAGTTAGTATCGTTCCCCAAAGGATATTTGTTTGTTTTAACAAACACAAAAGTTAAAGGGGGAGGGAGGAGTGACTTTATAACCACCCAGTATATAAAATGTCTAGTGACACTCCAAAACGTGTTCTGAGGACCATGAACAGTGCTCGTTTACTGTTTCCGACCTAAGGTCTTACCATAAGGGTCACTGCAATAGCTCATCTTTCCTATGGAAGTTTGTTGAAAGAATCCCATAAACATAGGCCGGGTGTTCGAATTAACCACCATTTAAGTTTTGTTTCTAAACACTTAATACCATTGGAAATAGAAAAGCGATTGACCTCAAATTTGCTGTACATTAATTGATACGTAACCTTTTACCCTTGTGCAAAAAACTGGATCGTTCTTTTGTAGGGCCTATATTTAATAAACGGTACCAGATAACTGCCACATACTTTCTCCCAGTTGAAACTTTATACCTTCCCAAGAGTAGCATAGGAGATGGTTATTTAGAATTGCAAAAGTAGGACATACCATGGAAAATATTAGATGCATGTAACACACATCCATATTATATTATAATATTATTATTATTATTAAAACTATTCGATCGATTTCGAACAAATTTGCACCAAACATGTCAATTAGGCCTGTATAGATGCAAAAAAAGGTTTTGAAAAACAACCCCGTTTTTGGCCAAAACCCCCCAAAAATTAGTTATTATTATTATTACCTAAACGAGAATTTTTAGAAAGATGCGTTTTTTTGCATATAGTAGGGTACATTAGGGGCTACAAATAAGCCAAATTTTATCAAAATCGTTAGAGCCGTTTTTTAAAATTTTCGGGGGTAAAACCCCTTAAAAATAAAAAAATTTAAAAAATAAAAAAAGCCTGGAGATATTCCAGATTTACACCTACATACAAAATTTCATCAAAATCGGACCGTTGGTATGGTCTCCAGCTCTGTACACATCCTAACAGACACACAGACACACGGACAGACATCACCAAAAAACTACTTTTTTGGGTTCAGGGAGCACCAAAACAAATAATTCCACTAAATATTTTTTTGGGTTCAGGGAGCACCATCACAGATAATTCCACTAAACATTTTTTGGGGGGTTCAGGGAGCACCAAAACAGATAATTCCACTAAAAATTAAAATTCGAAAATTTGGACCAAAACAATACTTTCTCCATATAGCCTACTACGTATAGGATGGAGAAAGTAAAAATGGCAGCCGTTTACAAATTTTAATGTCAAATATCGCTAAAACCGATAATTTTGCAAAAACATTTAAGCGAACAAAAAAGTTTATTTATTAATAACAAACAAAACGTTACTTTTTATTTTTCTTGTAGCTTAAAGGATATAATAGCTACCGTCTAAAAACTCAAAACATAATTTCTTGGTAGGCCCTATTGCCTATAACAATGCAGAGTAACAAAATAATCTTTACTCTCGTTCCAATAGAAAACCGACTATGACTCACAGAAACCTGAAATTAGCCTAAACCAATAACAAATATTAGAGAATCTTGCAATGTCAATAATATGTTCCAAAGATTACCGAACATATGAGAAAACAGGGTTTTGTGTTGTGTTGCAAGAAGTAGTTAATATAGTGCAGTAATTTTAAATCAAAATTACCCCTTTACCTAAAAAAAACTTTTATAAGCTAGGGATTTCGTATGTATGTTGTATTTAGCTACCTGTAATAACATACTAATAGTTCTCGCAAAAATAATACCTGTGCTACAGCCGACATCTTGGAAAATGGCGTCCAAAAATTAGTTTTTCCACCATTGCTCTAAAACTATTCATCCTTTAAAAAAAGTTAAAAATAAAAAAATGTTTGTCATAAAAAGAGCTACAACTTTTGTGTTTAGTATTTTTCAATAAAATTAACCGTTTAGCCATAAAATGCAATATTTTTAAAACAATTTTGATGATTTGTTAAAAAATAACACTAGTTACCGTTAAAGGGAAGTTATAAAGAAATTTGTAAGCACAAAAACTGTTGTATTAATTTAAAGATTGTAATATTCTGTACAGTTTCATACCAATAACATAACTTTTCTCTTTTCATTTATATTTTATGTGAATTTTTAAATGTCACACTGTTGACGCCTTCGATGCATTTCGCTACCAAGCTAGGCTACCATAATAAACACCCACTGAGTTTACCCATGGTTTGGTTTACTGTACTGAATGTTTTGTTTTTAGATTTATGTTGGATCCCTTGGTGATATTTTACACTCTATTTATTTGACACTTGGCTCCTCCACCAGATCCAATTAAAATAAGACTGTTTGAAGTAGCATTTTCTCCAATTCGCCAAAAAATACTATAAACAGTAAACATAACTTATTATGTTAGCCCAGTCGGTATAGGTTAAAACTACCAGTAATTTGCAATACAGCTGATTTTTTTAATAAATACCTTAAAGTATGTAGATTAACATAAAAAAAGTTTACCAGTCTATCGATTTCCCAAAGTCGAAAAAAAATCGATTATCATTTTTTTTTCGATTATCCTTAATATTTCGAGCTGGGATGAAGAAAGAGGAAAATATAATGCAGGTATATATTTTGCAGCAGGGGAAATCACTAAAAGGGGACATCTTATTCATATATGAAGAGTTGGCTCATTCTAAATTGGCCGAATTTTAATATATCGAATTGAAACTTGACATAGGAGTTAAAATATATATTTTAAACATTTATGCTGAGTCTCAGCTTCTTATCTTGAAAATTACCCGATCTAGAGCCACTTGAATTATGAATGGGTTTCTCGATTTTAGGAGTACCGGACCCACCAATTCATTTTAAAAAGCTCCAGTTTAGAAAATTTTCAAAATATCAACCTGAAAGTCTTTTTACAAGTTAAATATATAGATTCAAACTATATCAAGGAGTATAAACCTTTTTTATTATTTACTTTTCAAAGCACAAGTAACTTAAAAAAGTATAATTTTAGACCTTTTTAGATTTTTCATCAAAAAGCTTGAGTTAATCGGCTGCAGATTAGTCAATTTTTTAAATATAGTTTTTAAAATAAGTATAGCAAAAAACAATTCTATTTTTAACTTATGTACCAATTTTTAAATCGATATGTTCAAAAATGTCGAATATGGAGTCGTTGAATCCAAATGTATTATAGTTAAAACGAGATAGGTAAAACAGAAGACTATTTTCAAGCGCCTCGTTTTTAAAAATAGCATGACAAAAATCGTTCATACTTACTAAGAATATTTATCCTGGTGTACTCAACTTGTAAAACAAATTTGATGTTGATAGTCCAAAAATTGACGAAACTGGAATAGATTGAAATTAGTTCGTGGGTCCGGTACTCCTAAAATCGATAATCGAAATCGACTCCTAGATCGGGTAAATTTCAAGATAACAAGCTGAGACTCAGCATAAATGTTTAAAATATATATTTTAACTCCTATGTCAAGTTTCAATTCGATATATTAAAATTCGGCCAATTTAGAATGAGCCAACTCTTCATATATGAATAAGATGTCCCCTTTTAGTGATTTCCCCTGCTGCAAAATACATACCTGCATTATCGAATTTTTTCCAGACAAACCATTGCTCGGACGAAATAAATGCATATGACCTTTTTTGTTGAAAAATACCTCCCCTGCACGGTGGTATCTTTTATTTTCCTCTATCTTCATCTCAGCTCGAAATATTAAGGATAATCGAAAAAAAAAATGATAATCGATTTTTTTTCGA
>JAGFPH010000592.1:150499-163649 GCA_018207615.1 Philaenus spumarius
AACAAAACTCAATTTTTCACGCATTGCATAAGGTTTATCCGTTGCAAACTCCCGCTCTTAAAGATGAGTTATTCTCACAGAAAGAATAAGGAATCAAAACCCTTTTTTCCTTACCCTCTTATCTTTTTTGGTTCTACCTGTACATAGTTTACTTACTCTAACATACCATAAATTCATTTTAATTACATTTATCTCGAAGTCTTCCTGAAATTTTACCTATTTTTATATACACATCAATTCCCATATTTCACATACATTTCAATATTTCTAACTTACTTCATTTGGAAGTATCGATTTCCTGTAAACTTATATACATTTTATTACAATTACAATTTTTTATTACCCTTGGTTTCTCGCTCTGAGAGTTCGTCCACTGAAAACATACATTTTATTATAACATTTTCTCCTTTTTTGGAGTAATCGTCCACTGAAATACATTAATCACACTTTTTGTTTTATATTGTCAATTTTTGTCTTTTGGGGACTTAAAACACTTGCCTGGTTACCCTATATTTACAAATTATATCAAAATATACTGGGTTGACTAACCTAACATATACTACTAACTTTGATCATCATTATTTTTCGCGTATTATTTTACTTTAACAATTTTATTTTATTTTTACCTTCATTAGCCTACGAATATTCCTTTTATCTCTCCATTGCTTTTTTACTTACTTCTTTGGCTGGTCAGACCAAACTTGATTTACCCTTTTACTTTTTCAATTTCTCTTACTACTATCTCTTCAGTACATCCGCTTACTTTCCCATTTTCTTCACCTTTACTTGGTTTTTTAGAAAATTTTAATTACTTATTGCCTACTCTTTTTTCAGCTCATCCGCAAAATTGTTGCCTCCTAACATACAACACTCCTCTACCTTCGTTTTTCACGTTTGCTTCTTGCAAACAACGCGTAAGCCCCTAAACTCGCTTACTCCGAATAGCAACCACCTTTCTTTTGTCTTAAGATGTCATTAGACGTTTTAACTGTTGCTTCTTTATTAACAACAATCGTTCATAAATTTGTTTCAGTGCCCATTCCTTTCAGGTCACCCTGTATCTCACTCTACATCTGTCATTTACAAAATACACTTACATTGTTTATTTTCGTCACAGCTGATAACCGACCTTGGTTGCATTACCTTCATTCATTGCCGTAGGCCTAAGTACAACGACCCTTCGACTCAATCAGCTGTGTTTAGTGTCAGCCAACTTGCTTCCCCATTCCATTTCCGTCCTTTCACCGCTACACTTTATCAATGAACTTTGTATTAGGCCTATGCCTTTCTCATAGCCTCGTTTATCGTTCTAATAAATTCAATGCACTACTGTACTCTGTATATTTACAAATTAAACTATTCCTTAACTACTATTTACATCTGACAATGATTTCTATCTACAACTCTTTCTATTATTGTATATACGGCCTTAGGTCGCGTACATCATATTTCCCTTTTATTCTTCCTGTCCGTATGTCTGCAAGTACATATGTTTTTCTTCCCCTCCTTTCAACAACTCTATATGGACCTACATATAACCTATTTTGCTCTTTGGCAGATATCGCAGCGTTTTATGACTTCCAAAATCTTTGCTAGCATGTTTTTTATATACCATTTTCTTTTTATCATATTTACAATTTTGTTTCGGCCTATATGCCCATATGTCTCATGTATACCCTGCACAAATCTTTCTATTACTTCCTCTGGTACTATTATTCTTGTTTTATTGTTTATTGTGGAACATAACACATTGTCTCTTATTATAAAATTTGGATAATTTTCTATATTATTTATTTTCTCACGGCATTCTAAATTTCTAATTTGGTAGTCCCTAAAATTTACAAATAACTCTCTTAAATTTGGCTTTATCCTTATTTCTTGTATTTTTAATTTGCATTTATCTTCCACTCCCGTACAGTTCCCATACATCCTACTTGCCACATCGCATGGTACATTTTCCTTTCCTGTACAGTGTTGCACATTTGGGTTATACTCTTGTATACCGAGTATCCATCTTCTCATTCTGCTGTTTTGGAACTTACATGATGTTAGAAATTTTAGTGCCATATTATCGGTAATTATATTTAGCGGAGCTCCTATTACTAACGGACGAAACTTCTGCAAGCCATACACAATCGCCAACAACTCCAACTCGCAGATTGTATAATGTTTCTCGTACGGTTTTAAAGTTCGGCTTACAAAACCTATTATTTGTTTTGCACCATTCCTGTCTAGCTGATATAATTGACAAGCTATAGCACCTGTGCTTGCGTCTGTCTGCAGATAGGTCTCCCTTCCTTCTTCCGGATGTGCTATAACCACCGCTTCTATAAACAACCTCTTAACATCTTGAAACGCTTTTTTCATTTCGTCGTCCCATATCCATTTTTGTCCCTTTCTTAATAACTTATACAGTGGTCTTGTTGCTCCTGCATATTTTTCTGTGAATCTCGAATAATAATTAACAAACCCCAGAAACGATTGTAGCTGTTTTACTGTACGTGGTTCTGGAAAATCTCTTATGGTTGTTAATTTTTCCGGATCAGTGCTAACTCCTTCTGGTGTGAATATAAAACCCAAAAACTTTACTACTTCCTGACAGAAAACTGTCTTCTTAGGATTTATGGTTAAGCCTCCTTCCTTGAATTTCTGAAATATTTGTTCTAGATGCTGTATATGTTCTTCGAACGTCTCAGACAAACATAGCAAATCGTCGACATAATTTAACGTAAACTCTTCTATTTCCTTACCTAAGGTAATATCTACAGTTCGTATCAAGGCAGATAAAGAGTTCTGAAGGCCGTACGGTACCACTTTAAAATTATAAACTTTGTTATCAAACAAAAATCCTGTGTATTTTCTTGATTCTGGTTTGAGCGGTATTTGCCAGAAACTCGAAGTTAAATCAATTTTACTTATGTATTTTTTCCGCCGTCCTTTCCTTAAGATATCATCTATAGGCGGTGCACTTTCAAAATCTGGAGTTATAATTTTGTTTAGTTTCCTGGCATCCATACACAATCGTATCGATCCGTCCGGCTTCACAACAGTCACCATTGGGTTTATATAAGGTGTCCTAGATCGCTCTATTATATTGTTTTCCAGCATCTGGTCCAGTTCCTCCCTAACTTTTTTTCTATAATTCATTGGGATGGGGTAATTTCTATTTACAAAAGTTTCAGTTTTTTCCAACTTTAATTCATGTTCATATAATTTTGATAAGCCAGGCCGTTCTGAAAATATCGACTTATATTTCTCAATTAACTCCTGTAAAATCCCCTCTTGCGTTGTATTCAGTATCGTAGCATGACCTTGCGAATCGCCTAGCTTGATCTGTTTACATCCTATCAGCTGTGTTTGCGTAGTCGCTCGACATCGGCCTTGGTACGGTCTCGTATTACTTTCCCTTTCCATTTCTGCTAGACACTCTGTCTCCGAGATTAGGCCTACCTTTGCTTTTATCTTCGTATGCTTTCTAACAAACGCACCCTCTTTACTGTTAGTATTTCTCATAGAATCCGAATTGCTTTTAAAACGAGTTTTAGTTGACTTGTTCCTTCGGCCTAAATCGCTATGGTTTTTACGCATCTCATTATACTCAGTGTTTGAATGATTTGCATAATTTTTGAATATTTGTTTGATACTATTATTAATTGGATTATTTCGCGTGGTGTAACAGTGCTTTAGTGAAGTTTTTGTTTGGACTATGCTTTGACTACAACTTATTTTTGGATTACGGTTAACAACGTTATAACTACTCCCCCTTATATCAAATTTTATTTTTTTTTTATTCATACGCGCTTCTTCATCCCTGGTTTCCTTTGTGAACCCTTTGGCGATGAACCCCTTTCTTTCCTTTTCCCTTAATCTCCATTGAAGTGAATTTCTCTCATTCTTCAACCCTTCTACGCCTCCTAACGTTTTAACCCTACATCCTGTTGTTTTCCCGTCTTGCTGCGCCATTTTACTTCCTGCTTTTGTTTCTCCCGCTACTTGATTTAATCCGTTTAAGCTAATTAACCCCTTCGCGTTCTCTACACTTTTGTTTACGTTAATTGCTTGTTTATTATTGATAAGGTTCCCTTCATTTTTATCATTTAATTTAATTGATTTTTTAACCTGCTTATTTATTTGATTTTCACACCTTAACTTTAAACACTTCCCTTTAATTTGACTTATTGCCTTTTGTTTATTTATAAATGGTAACTCATATATTATTCCTTCGTATGACCACCTTATAAATCTTTTCTCCATATTTATTTTCGCCTGCATTTCATACAATGCATCACACCCTATAAGTATTCTGGATTTTAACCCTTTCACTATTAATAATTTTAAATCCATTTCTTTATTTTGAACTTTATATTTTAACATAATTTGGCGGTGTACTTTTTGAACTTTACCTTTAAGCGCTCCAATTATTTCTACGTTTGCTACTGGAAGTTCCATTATTGGTATTCCTTCCGCTTTCAGCTGCTCGTAATAATCCTGTTGCATAACTGTTATTTCAGATCCAGTGTCTATTTCCATAATAGCCTGTAAATGACCAATTTCCACTAATATCGCCGGGATTTCCTCTATTGGTTTATCTTTAATAATTTCCTCCCCTTCATTATCTAACAAATCCTCGCGAATATTATAGTGTATATTACTTAAGGGTTTCTGTACACATACTGCCGTTTCATTTTTAATTACCGTGTTTTCCGGTTTTTTAATAAACTCCCTTTTAATTATTTTTTCGCCCCTTCTATTTACTTTATTTATTTGATTTTTTGTTATATCATCAGCCCTAAAACTCCGAAGCCTATTTTTCAGAACCTCCTTTCCTAGTTTCCCTGTTTCGGCTTTGAATTAGGATTTTGATTTGATGGACCGGGTCTTGGGTTATTAGGGTGTATGGTATTTCTTGGGTTTTGCGAATAGGATTGCAGGTTAGGTTTCGGATAGGGTTGGGGGTTTTGCCTGTTATTATTATTATTATTCGGCGTTCCTGTAGGCCTATTTCCCCTACGCGCTTCCTCCATCATATCTATACTATTTAGAAATTGTATGGCTTCTCTAACCGTCTCGCTATGCTTTCCCATTGCCGCTAACCTAATCTGGTCATTAAAATGCTGAAATATAGTAAACACTAAATATCCCTCCGGAATCGGTGGATCTAAATCTCTAGCCTTGTTTACTAATTTACAAAAATAATCTGCTCGCGTAAGATTACTATTATCATTATACCTCCCATATTCTATTTTATTTCTTATTAATTTTTGCTTCTGTAACGACCAATAATTTTTTAAGAAACATTCTTTAAACCCTGTGTACCCTATATTTTCTGTTTGCATAACTTGCCACCATTCTAATGCACTACCCCTTAATTGTCGCACTGCAAACTTTAACTTTTCTTGATCGCTAAAAAATGGATTAGTTTCCTCGATCAAATTTTCTATCTCCCTTATAAATTGCTGAGGGCGTTCGTGTGGATTTCCCCAAAATTCTATTTTTTTACACTCCCCCTCATACCTCGGCATTACCAGGCTCCTAACCATACCTGGCTGTCCCCCTAATTCTAACACTTTTTGTTCTACCTTCGTTACCCTATTTGTAATTAATTTAAAATTTTCATCAGTTTTCTTTTTAATTACCCCGGTAGATTCTTCTAACAATTGTATACTGCCTACAATATCCTCAAGCCTTTCTTCTACCTGTTTGTGTTGACTTAAACACCTTTCTTTTTCTACATTTATTTCCTGCGATACTCCTTCCAATTTTCCTGAAATTAATGTATATAATTGTTTCTGCTCTTCTTCTCGCAGCCTCCTATCATTCGCTTTTTCTTCTTCTATCTTAGCCTCTTTTAGCCGCCTTCTTTCTTCTTTTCTTTCCACCTCTTCCGCTTTCTCTCTTTCTCTTAATTGTTTCTCTTCCGCTTTCTCTCTTTCTCTTACTTGTTTTTCTTCCGCTTTCTCTTTTTTTAGCATCTCCATAAATTCTTTAAGTTCTTTGTTCGCCATTTTGCTCTTAGAAATTTCTCCTTATTTGTCGGAAGTAAAATATTCGTAGCCTAACTACTTTTGTTTTATTTTTCTTAACTTTTTTGAAAACCCCCTTTTTCTATTTACGTTTTTACCGCGACAAATTATTTCTAAGGTGCTTGGCCTACTCCCCCTCTTAAACTGCGGAATACCAAACCCGGGAAATATTTAATGTTGATCAAATTCACTAGTATGTTTACACAATCTAACTTAATTCTTATTATAACACATACATATAAGCACAAATAATTTATTCTGTCAGTTCTGGACTTTATTTAACCTTCCGTTAAATCAAGCCACACCGGTGGGCGCCAACTCTGCAACGACGCACGAGTTGCACGACGCTGGGGGAGGAAGTTTGTTTTCCTTTTGTCCCCGCGTTGCGACGTCAACCCTGCAACGACAGACCTTTTTTATGACGTTCGGGAGCCACCTCTGCAATGTAGCCCCGACGCTTGTCTGTCTGTAGGATTTCCCTACTTTGTTACAGAATAAAGAGATTATATCACCTACTGGAAGTTTAAGGCAAATTAATTTTAATAGCCTAGGTGATATAACTCTGGTTAAGATAACTATGCCTATAGTCACCTTAAATAAAAATATTTTATTAAATTCCTTCCAGTTATTCAAGTTACTATTAACTTTAAATTTGCTCAGCTCAGTAATTAATATTATATTTATTTGACAATCTCCGAGGAGTGAGAACAGTGGAACTTTACCTAGAATAATTAAATTATTTGTGCTTTGTGAAATTTCGTTGGAAATGCCAACTTTGCGTTTCCGCCCTTCAATATTGATCATACACTGAAAACAACTTATCATATAGGATACTTAGATAATAGGAATCTCTTGAACAAGGTAAATTAATTATATTAATTGAAATCAAACGAAAATTTATTCAATAAAAACTCAAAATACTCTGTGGTTCTTTCCACTACAAAAACATAAATTTTAAACTAAATTTACTATTTACATAAATTTTAACTCTTTTAGGTAGAACCATTTATTATTCCTTTATACTTAATTATTCCTTCCTTTTTAATATTTATTATTTAATTATTTAATTATGAAAATGATTTTATATATTTAATTTACAAGATTAATAATTTTATATTTTGAAAAACCTAATTTTTATCTCAACCCAGTATCAATAATTATTTAAATTTAACTCAGGCAATATTTTAATAAGGGATATCGTAACTTTTCTGACAGACCTTTTATTACTGCGACCCTGGACTCTGAACACCTTTCCCAAGACTGTTGATTGAAATACAGCTTCCCTGAAGTCCGGTTATCGTTGGTGCGGTTGAACGTCTCTCGTGGTCTCAGCTTTTGCCTGGTTTGACTTTCCCTGATGTCTTCTAACGTTTTCCCTGATTTGGTTTAACGCCTTCCCTGATTTGGTTTCCGCTTCTTATTCCAGTAGTCCTTCAAAGTCCATGTGTGGTTCCAGTTATCGTCATTACATCAGTCCTGTGATTCCTGTAGACTACGTCATTTATAGATTTTTTGACGCACCCGCTATATAATTAACTATAGCGTAATTCACTCAAACTGTTCAATCGTTTTTTCACTGTCTGTAATACTAACTGATTTTACACTGTCTTTGTTCATTTAACTCGTATTTACGTTTGATTAAATTTTAATGAAAACTGTTACTTGAAATATTATATCGCATAATATTATAATTAATTAAAATGTTCACTGTTTGATTGACACATATCTTACTGCTGTCTTTATAAAACACTGCTTCTAAGTACGTTACTATAACATCGCAGATCCGTCTAACAACGTCGATCTAAAGAAAAAACTCAAAGAGAGAGAGAGCGATTCCAGATTCCAGATAGAGCGATAGATAGATGATAGATCGTTAGATATATCTGAGATAGGTCGTGAGATCCGATAGATATAAATAGGTAGTTAGATAGGTGATAGATGCGCGGCTCCCGCTGTACTCCGCTTATATAGCCTCCTTTGCCGCCTTCCGAGTACCAACTGCCTTTCTTATTTTCCTATTCCTTGTTCGATATCTTGCCATGCAACTTGCATTGATTTCTTTAAGTTTTAGGTTGGTACTACCCCCACTAACTTCTTCGTTAGGCCTTGCCATCAGCTAATCTAGATCTCCCCTCCTAACATTTTCTCCTATTGTCTTACGTATTTTCCTCGTAGTTTTCCTTTAACTGCTTTTACGAACTTGCGGTTTTCGTAATCGTATTCCTGATACATTTTCCTTTCTTCTCAAACTTGAGTGATGGTCGTACTACGTTTGGTTCGCTTATGGCGCTGCCTCGCGTATTCCGCGGTTTTTCCTCGCGAAAACTTTTCTGGTTTTGAAGGAAAATCTTTTTTCTTTTTTCTTCTATGTTGGTTATTATCTTATGATATATTGGCCAAAATTTCCATTCTGTCCGAAGATTTTTCTTCTGTTTTTGGGACTTGCAAAATTTGCCAATTTAACATTTACTTTTGAATTTGAATTTTAACTTTAAAATTGATACTTTCGATTGAGATTTACAATTTTATACCCTTACTACTTTCTTAACACTAAGTTATTATTTTTACCACCTTTTTCATTCTATTTTTAGCAAAATATAGGTATGAACTTTCTCACCTATTATTTTAATTAATTAACAATTTATAAACTTTTTATCTTATAAAACTTTTACTTCTTTACAACTTGTTTACTTTTTCATTTTCCCTTTTTCATTTTTTATGGTGCTTTTTCACCTTCAAACTTTAACAATTATCTCTAACTTTTAAAATACCAAAAATTCCTTAATTTGTTATTTAACATTTTTTATACAATTTTTCTTACGCTTTTCAAAAATATCTTTTTCATTTAATTTTGATGAAATTTGAGAATTTCCTATAACTTTAACTCTTTATAACTTTAACATTTTTTATTTTACAAAACTGTGACTTCCATGAACAATGTTTCCACCTCCCGTGTTTCACATTTACCCATAAAATTCATCAATTTTATACTTTTATTTAACACCTTATTCCTGTATAAAAATAACTAATTTTTCTAAGTCTTTCAGGCAACTTGAAACAAGTTCCTGGACAAAAGTCCATCTCTGTTGACACAGTACAGTTGGCCGGGACTTGTCGTATTCTAATCTAGTTAAGTATAGGGTGTACCTCAACTTCTGCTATGAAATCTTGATTTTTGCAGTTTTACAACAAAACTCAATTTTTCACGCATTGCATAAGGTTTATCCGTTGCAATATATATATATGATTTTTAATGACACTCCAAAACGTGTTCTGGGTACAATGATCGGTGCTCATTTGCTACTCCCGACCTTTCAAACCTAAATTACTCAAAAACCGTACAATTTAACAAAAAATACACCTTTTTTGCAGCCCTTTTGACTCCCTAACGTATGGTCTCTCAAAACATTCGGATGAAGGATATAGCTAAGTTATGTGTAATAATTGGTTTGTTCAACCCGGCATCCTATACCAACACAGTAAACACAGCAATATTGTACGTACATTTTTATGCTGTTATTATCTTTAACTTAACTATTATCCTTCATCCGATTGTTTCGATTGTGAGACCATCCTATAAGAAATCAAAAGGGCTACAAAAAAGGTATCTTGAAATTGTTTGTTAAAATGAACGGTTTTTGAGTAATTAAGGTTTGAATTTTTCAAACAGCCGAAATTTTGAAACCCATGATGTTATATAATCGCTATTTTTTTTTAGATACATATCATTGCTAGGTTAAACTTCATGCCAAATTTGAAGTCAATCAGTCAAGCCGTTCTCTAGATATGAATTATTTTGTAAAAAAAAATGGCGGATATTTGAAATACGAAGCACTTTCGGGGCTGTGTTTATATGATTTTTTAAAATTTTTAGCTATAGAATGAGCTTCCGAGAGATTTCTGAATCATAGGTACATAGTTGTGAATCACCATGTACCTATACTAAATTTGGAAATTCGCCCAATTAACGTCGGTGGTTCAGCTGCGTGGTCCAATTATTTTTCTAGAAGGGTTAGAAGGGAAAAGAAAAACCATAAATAAATACAGCTATATTGTATTTGTAATATATGTTATAGTTTACATTAATTCATAACAAGTACATATATATCCACAGTTATAAACCATCTTAGATAAAAAATGAATGCTTTCAAACAGTTTAACTTGTAGAACATTGGTTTACGTCTTTTTTAAATACCGACACTTATGCCCAATCCTCCTCCAAGTCCACTTGTTAATCCTCCTAAATTTCCACTCACACCTAGATTTCCAGGTAGTAAACCACCTCCTACGGTAAAACCGGTATTTGGAAAACCGACACCAGGTCCAAACCCGAACCTACCAAAACCTAAGTTTCCTCCGAACCCTCCTTTTTGTCCAAAATACCCGCCTTTACCGAATCCTCCGGAATACCCGCCTTTACCAAAACCTCCGTAATAACCACCTTTACCAAAGCCTCCGTAGTTACCGCCACCCTGTCCTCCTCCGCCTCCTTGATCTCCTCCGTTTCCATGGTATCCTCCTCTCCCGTGGCCACCGCCATTTCCGAAATACACTCCTTTCCAGTAGCCTTTATGTCCGGAATAACCGAATTTTCCAAAACCTCCACCTCCCAGGTTTCCGCCGCCTTTAAAGTATACTAATGGATGAGCGACGACATGCAGCCCAAGGAACATCACCAGGAAAAACTGTAAAAAATTAAACAGGTTGTATTATACTAGTAGAAGAACTTAAATGTGGAAACATGCAATATAAATATTTTTTAGCGAATTTCCATAGGAAAAATAAGCTATTGCAGTGGCCCTTATGGTAAGACCCTCGGTCGGGAGTAGCACATGAGCACCGATCATGGTCTCCAGAACACGTTTTGGGGTGTCATTAAAAATCATAAATAAATATATATGTGTGTTCGCACTCTAGCGGCCGCATTTTAAGTCCGATTTGGTTCGAATTTGGTACACATGTTGGTTGTATATGTAGCTCTGCCTTGTACGCATGCGTCAACTCTGCTATACGCGATAAAAAATATACCCAAGCTCTGTAGGCGAGCTATATCGCTAAACTTTATAGCTTATAGCGCTTTATATACTTTTTATAGCTTTATGTATTATAACATTCGTTATGCGGCAGCCTTTAGGCCATGTACACTCTTATATTTTCTTCTATACTTTATTTTGCAAACTTTAATAACTTTAGGATATTAGGTAACGATGTTGTCGAGGCCCGTTTTGGGTTTACAAGTACGAATTATTTTAAAATGTATAGCCTACGAAGAACAGAAGGTCTATGCCACCATCATTAAGGGTGTGCAATAATACTACTCGAGCAAAATCATCGAATCCAGTAATCGGAGCCAACATTGAGAAGGCTGGGCTGTGATATTACATTAGATTTCGTACACATAGGCAGCTATTCAGCTCCTACGTGAGTAGATCAATGAATTTCCCAAATATTTGGTTGAAACACTAAAACATATAAAGTTAATTTTGGAAATTCGCTCAACTCACGTCAGCGGTTCAGCTGCGTAGTCAAATTATTAGCGAATTTTCATAGGAAAAATGAGCTATTGCAGTGGCCCTTATGGTAAGACCCAAGGTCGGCAGTAGCAAATGAGCACCAATCATGGTCCCCAGAACACGTTTTGGGGTGTCATTAAAAATCATACTATATATATGTGTTCGCACTCTAGCGGCCGCATTTTATGTCCGATTTGGTTCAAATTCGGTACACATGTTGGTCGTCTACGTTGCTCGGACGAGTTCGTTAGCCGAAAAACTCCAACAATCGGAAGCACGTTTTTTGACGGAAGTAACTACTTTTTGAGATTCTTCCTACGAGAATGAATTTGTTTTTGAGTTTTTTCAACACATATAAATGTAGGATGCTATTCTGCACATTTTCTTTTTCTTACGCGACCTTATAGCTCGCTTGGTTCCTCCAAAGACGATCGAAACGTAAAATACCATAGACGTACCCGGTTCAAAGCCATGTGGTGGATTCTACCGTGGGGTACGCATTGTGTATTGAAGATACTCCCAATACGGGGGTTGGCGTGCGAAGTACGCAATGCCTTGTGTATTGAAGATAATCCCAATATGAGGAATGGCGTGTGAAGCACGCAATGCTGTGTGTATTGAAGATACTCCCAATAAGCGGAATGGCGTACGAACCATTTTGCAACTATTCAGCACCGTCGTGAATAGACCTATTTCCCTAATTGTTGGTTGAAACCCTAAAACATAGGCATATAAACTTAATTTGGAAATTTGCTCAACTCACGTCAGCGGTTCCTCTGCGTGGTCGAATTATTTATAAATCGATTGGTGTTTTTACGCTGCGAGCGAAGCGTAGCAGTAGATAATCCGAGGCAGCAGGGACGAACAAGCGAGCGGATCAAATCATCGGGGCTGGAGGCTGAGGTGGAAATAAATTGTACTAATCGAATAAACTGAGTTTTTGCACACTCATAGCAGTGCGCAAACTAAACTACGTGTCGTGTTCAGCGTCAAGTAATTTATCCCTGTTTGTTTTACTTTACCGCACTCTAGAGCGCAAAGTAAACAGCTGATGTACGATGTCCTGAAAATTTAGGTTGTGGGACTAACCTCTGCAAACACGTTTTGTTTAGTGAAACAGATATTTTTAAAACTAAAAAACTAATTTGAATTGTAGCTGTAGGAAATACATTGTGTGTATTATGGGTGCAATGCAAAGTTTACTTAGTCACCCTGAATATACGCCTGAGGCTGCGCAAACTCAACTGCGCAAAATTTCGTGCGTCAAACTCAACTTTGCACCCTAGATACACAAATAACGCTTCAGGCCAAGTTTATTTGACTTGTCTTGACGGCAATATAAGCCTACGCACATATTTTTGCACATCTATGGCATAGTACCTTTCGAATGGAATAAGCTTTATTCCACTCCTTTGACTATAAATACTAAATTTCGATAATGATGTATATAATAATACTAGCTGACCCGTATGGCGTTGCCCGTGGTGGTTGGTATTTTCAGTCTTTTTAACGTAATTGTATTCTTTTTAAGTGTTCGGTCAGTGAGTAGTATTTGGCTTTTATATATAGTACCTGGAGACCGAGCTAAAGCTCGATTATAAGCAGGGCTATGAT
>JAGFPH010000592.1:170549-188401 GCA_018207615.1 Philaenus spumarius
TATAGCAGTGGAGAGGGAGGTGGACATGGAGGGGGAGGTGGTCATGGTGGTAAGGGTAGTTCGGCAAATTATGGTAGTGGTCATGGTGGAAAGGGTTCAAAAGGGTCGTAAGGTTACAATGTAGGTCGTCATGGACGTAGAGGAAGGGACGAGGACATGGCGAATGAGAGGATCGAAACGTGGTCGCGGTGAACGTAAATTGAGTCATCATTTTACTGTTTTGTTTTGTTAGCAATAATAATATCGTATTATCTTCGTAACACTAATTAATTATCTGTACCTCATAATATTATTTGCAATTCCAATGTATTCCACGAATAAAATAATTTACTTTGTATTATGTGTGTAATATATTTCTTTTTACAAATCCCTTCACTAACCCTTTTTCATGAAATGAAGTTCTAAGAACAGTAGACGATTAATGACGAACTGTTTCTAAGAACAGTAATGGTTAGTACAGGCTGCATGCCCTAAGTTGGCGTCCGAGCCGGCGGCTTTCTACTACCGCCTAAAATAATCAGCCCAAGTAAAAAAGTCAAATAACAAAAATTAAATTTATCTATTTTTGTACAACTTTCCCGCTTAAAAAAATGCCTGACCGAAATTTTTTTTAAATCCTTGCTTACTACATTTATCATGTCCTTCTCAGTTGTGTTTCAGTTATAAAAGCCTTCACAAAATATACAACAAATGTATATACGTTTCTTGGTGTCACATGACGAAATACCGTTTTACTAGCTTTGATTTGATACCATTTACAAAATTACGTCATCATCTACACAGTCAGTGAGTACATAGAGGGCCGATGTCAGCAGTGCTGGTAGTAGTACGGAAACTTCATATGAAATGCATTAGCATAGCCTTTCTCGTACTGTCAACTAAAGTCCGGACGCACAGTAGGACCGGCCCGAGTTTTCCCTTGGCATTCACAACCTCCTGGAGCCGTTTCAACAATTAGTCATCTATTGGCATCGCCACTGGAGCATTACATTTTTTGTCTGGCCGCAGATTACAATTTTATGATAGTAATATCTTCTAAACCGTTTGAATTATAAAATAATTCGACCACGCAGCTGAACCGCTGAGTTGAGCGAATTTCCAAAATGAAGTTTATAGGCCTATGTTTTAGGGTTTCGACCAACAATTTGGGAAATAGGTCTATTCACGACGGTGCTCAATAGCTGCAAAATGGTTAGCACGCCATTCCGCATATTGGAAGTATCTTCGATACACAATGCATTGCGTGCTTTGCACGCCATTATGAATGTTGGGAATATCTTCAACACACAAAACATTGTGTGCTTCGCATGCCAACCCCCGTATTGGGAGTATCTTCAATACACAATGCATTGCGTGCTTCGCACGCCAACTCCACAGTAGGATCCACCACATGGCTTTGAACCGGGTACTTCTATGGTATTTTACGTTTTAATCGATTTTGGGGGAACCAAGCGAGCTATAAGATCGCGCAAAAAAATGTGCAGAATAACATCCTACATTTATATTTATAGAAAAAAAACAGAAAAAACCATTCTCGCATGAAAAATCCCAAAAAATAGTTACTTCCGGTCAAAAAACGTGCTTCCGATTGTTGGATTTTTTTGGCTAACGAACTCGTCCAAGCGACGTAGACAACCAACATGTGTATCAAATTTGAACCAAACCGGACTTAAAATCCGGGCGCTAGATTGCGAACACTTATATACATACATATATATATATATATATATGTATATAAGTCATATGATTTTTAATGACACCCCAAAACGTGTTCTGGGAACCATGATCGGTACTCATTTGCTACTCCCAACCTTTTGTCTTACCATAAGTGCAACTGCAATAGCTCATTTTTCCTATGGAAATTAGCTAATAATTTTTAAAAACATAACAACATTCGGACTGTCCTAACATTTTAAAACAACAAGATATTCAGAACAATTTTCTGATCATTATTACTCCAGTCTTGTTACTCGTTTAACATTGGTCTTAAGGGGGTTGAAATCAAAAATGGCGATTACTTGTGCCGAGCCTTAAGGGTTTAAGGCAACAAACCATATGCAACAAACCGAATCTTTCTAAAAATTCTCGATTAGCTAATAATAATAACTGATTTTTGGGGTTTTTTTGGCCAGAAAGGTGGTTGTTTTTCAAAACTTTTTTCCTGCATCTATAAAGGTTCCCAATTGGCATGTTTGGTGTAAATTTGTTCGAAATCGATCGAATAGTTTTCTCTCTAGCTAATAATAATAATATTTATTAGTTTTTACTCTCCTACTTTAACGCAATTATGAAGTCACAGTGAATCTGTTCAATAATTTAAACCAGTAAACCCCCGTGAAAAATCACAGGCGGGTTAATTAGATACACATCAGAAATACATCATTCAACAAAATACTATTATTTTAAAACAACACACTTTATCTAGGCCTTCCTAACTATGCTGACAGGGAATTTTAACTTGGTAAATGTGTACAATTATAAGGATTATAAAACTGTAGGCTATGAATATTTGTTAAAATTTTTTATTTATGTATGTTATTATATATTTAAAGAAAGATAAACATATTATATTTTAATTGCTTTTTATTTCATATCGATAGATCAAATGATTTAGAAGTTATTAATATTACAAGACTTAGGCCTATATTTATTAAAGTTGTAATCATAGCCACAAAGGTATAATCTATGCTAGGTTTGTGTATTGATGATGGGTGAAATTAGCTGTTTAGATGTAGGAATGTTTCCTAAGCTAAAGGAACATGTATCTTTTCTTTAAATTTGTATAAAAAATATATTGATGATAAAAGATTGAATTTATATATAGTTTATAACCTCGAAGCAAATATTATAACATAGATTATAGCATATATTAGTTATTTAGCTCATATTAAAAAAAATCAACTTCACAAGACACAAGACATTATAATGATTGAAGTTGTAAACATAACCTCAAACTATAATATACACTGGATTTACAGATGATTGGTGAAATCAGCTATTATATTAAATGTTACTCACGCTCGTACGCTCATACGCTCGTATAGGCCTACTCGCTTTTATAGGAGTTTAAATGTTTTGAGGAAGTATGTGCCAGTTTCTGGTACCGTTTATGTACAATACAACACTTAATATAGGCACAATAGACATAATAATAGATTTAATAATTATGTTTCGACATAATATAGGAGTATAGAGTAGCCTATGTATCTTCGTATTCTGCATCGTTCCAACATTAAATAAATCCTACGACAATAAATGCAATTAAACTCGAATCTATGATCAATTGTAATGAATTAACATACAATTGAGATCATTATATTTGAATAAAAGATAAATAAAGTGTTTGAATGACTAAACTTTTGGCAGATCTTGCCGGGAATACCCAGAAAGCTTTCGTTGTTTATGAACTAGTTTATTAATGGCAAGTACAACCTTCGTCACCACACCTTCACCTTCTTTGGTAAAGTATTTAAACTCCCTCCCAGTGTCTTCCCTTACGAGTGCTGCAGAAATGAAGACCGAGTTTGCGTTCATTGTAAGTATTTGGATATAGTGTCTGTGCTGTACATTGTGTTTCGTAACTCTTGTCACATATTTTCTGGTA
Organism: Philaenus spumarius; assembly: GCA_018207615.1. Lineage (NCBI taxonomy): Eukaryota > Metazoa > Arthropoda > Insecta > Hemiptera > Aphrophoridae > Philaenus > Philaenus spumarius. The sequence continues at coordinate 174,154 of JAGFPH010000592.1, forward strand.
TCGTTCCTGAGTAGTAGACACCACAATCACTGTTGATTTGTCTAAAATCATTTCGGTTGTCCTACTGTGACCAAAATGGTTTATTTATTAAAAAATTCATATCTATATAATTCGACCACGCAGATGGCCCGCTGACGTTAGTTGAGCAAATTTCCAAAATTAAGTTTATAGGCCTATCAACCAACAATTTGGGAAATAGATCTACTCACGAAGGCGTTGAACAGCTGTCTGTGTGTACGCAATATATTAGTAGAATTTGTTTGCGCCTAGTGGCCTCGCGAGTTTGCAACACTTGGCTTCAAACCGGGTACTTTTATGGTATTTTACGATTTGATCTATTTTGGGGGAACCAAGCGAGCTATAAGGTCGCGTAAAAAAACAAAATGTGCAGAATAACATCCTACATTTACATTTTTAGAAAAAACTTTTACAAAATTCATTCTCGTTGTAAAAATCTCAAAAAATAGTTACTTCCGGTCAAAAAACGTACTTCCGGTTGCTGTATTTTTTTGGCCAACGAACTCGTCCGAGCGACAAAGACAACCAACATGTGTACCAAATTTGGACCAAATCGGACTTAAAATGCTGCCGCTAGAGTGCGAACACATATATACATTTTTATATATGATTTTTAATGAAACCCCAAAACGTGTTCTGGGAACCATGATCGGTGCTCATTTTCTACTCCCGACCTTGGGTCTTACCATAAGGGCCACTGCAATAGCTCATTTTTCCTATGGAAATTCGCTAAAAATGAACTTAACGAAATAATACCAAATATGTACCACTCCTTTGTATTAGTATTACTTATATGGGAAAAAAGTTATGTTGACTTGATTTCAATATTTTCAAAATGGCGACAGTTCAAAACTTTCAGACGGAAAAAAACGGTAAACTAGCTGTTTATAGAAAAATTTCAAGAATAACTTTATTTTACAAATTTAATTCCCTATCGACTTATTATTTAGTTTTAGAAATTTCTTTGAGAATAAGGGACTTATGGCATTTTTCGCCAGGCAGTGCACCCCCGCTTGGTGGTGATGTCCAGGATCGAACGGCAATGCAACAAAATAAACAATATTTTATTGCAATAATAAATTTAAACACATTTCATTTATTTTGACACAGAAAGCTGTTTGTCTACACTATTTATGCTATTGATATGCACTTTTAAGAGTTGTTTCAGTTACTACTTAACTGTATCTTGCCATCTGATTAATCAAATCAGCTGATTCGATGCCGTCAGCTGATTTGAGTTTTCTTGTCTGTCTTGTTGTTTGTGATGTAACAATCGGCACCAGCTAATCCTGTGTTTGTTGACGTTTTCATCGTTCTAAACAAACAACAAATAATACTGTATCCATAATATTGCCTTTAGAAGCATTTTAGCATTAAGTTTTTCGCGTTTTTAACTGTGTTTGATTTTAGTAATTAAATATGAAAAGTTACACAAGCGCTCAGTATTGCCTCCATTTTGCCTCCTAAGTGAAATAGAATTTGCCAATAAAAATATTGTAACATACAGTTGTTTACAACTAGGACAGCTCTTAAAAGTACTTACCAATAGGATAAATTTAATAAAAATTTGAGTAAACAAACAGTTTTTCTTTGTCAAAATGAATTAAAAGCATTTGATTAAATTTATGCTAAAAGGGGCGTGCACTGTCTGGCGAAAAATGCCAAAGTCTGTAAGTTATTCCCGAACCAATTTGAAAAACTAAAAACTCAATCGATAGGGAATTAAATTTATTAAATAAAATTATTCTTGACATATTTTTGAGATAACGCTAGTTCTTTCGTTATTTCTGTTGGAAAGTTTTAAACGGACGCCATTTTGAAAATATTAAAATCAAGTCAACATAACTTTTTCCTCGTGTAGGCAATACCGATACAAGTAATTGATACAAATTTGGTATTATTTCGTTTAGTAATTTTTTAGCTATGCATTTTTTAATAAAAAACAATTTGTCATAGGACAACCGAAATGGTTTTAGACAAACGAAAAGTGATTTGGTGTTTAGTTTGGACCCAGGAACAATCAATGAAAATATGTGACCAGATTTACGAAACACTCTGTATACTTGTGTTATACGTAACATGTACATAATATGTACATAGAATTACATGGTTAAACTTTGATACTTTGTCAGACTCCGACAAATATTAATTCAGTAATTTAGTCAATATATTATGTAAGCTTAAGTATATGAAAATTGTACTGTTCACTCATATATCTATTGTTACACATCTACATAAATAAAAATGTAAATGTTCGTTTCTTGAAAATCTTAAATCTACGAAAGTTCTTCTCCGATTACTTTGAAATTTTGACACAAAGTTTAATTTGAATACACGCGTGTTTTTATATACTTTTTGAAAAACAACGCCATTGTTAGACGTAAAAACAGCAAAAACTATACTAAATTAATATTTTACGGCAATGGAAGCGCCACCCTAAGAAATAAATAAATATGTTTCCTGTTGTAACAGTAATCAGCTGTTTGCTCTAATATTTGAATTAACAGCTGATTTCAAATTTTGAAGCAATTATTTGCATTTCTAACTTTTAGGTTAGGTTTTTATTAAAGTGTAGACCTGAGCCTTGCTGGTTCTTTTAACCTTTACTATAACTGCTGTTATAAAATATACGAAATAATTTGATTTGGACTTTTAACATAATTAATTATGTCTGTTGAAGGTTCCAACGGGGTAGGCGTGCGGAGCACGCAGGAGTCCCTCGTAGTTATAAATAAAACACCTGATTTTTATCAAAAACTTAAACCATAATACCTGAAATTAGACCTATACTTAACCAAAACACGTTTATTGAAAGCATTTACACTCATTACCAAAACAACCAATTTGGCAAATCTAGAATCAGGTAGTTTTTCTTCACAACTAACGGGCTTTTTAGATTATGTAAAAGCAAACACAAACAAAAATCAACGAATAAGGCTTACTGTATTATAAGTCAAATATCTGGTTTTACATATTATATTGTTTCCTTTAGTTGGCAATTTCCAAATTTGTTGAAATGTTTATTACTGAATGTTTAACTATTAAAAGTGAAATTACAACCTCATGTCGTAATTCGATTTTTGGGGATGGTGTTTATTTCGATCTCTGTCTTACATTATGTGTAGGTCACCGTCACGCCCACCGCTCTACTTATATCCAAGTGCCTCTGTCCTAATAATTGTAATTACCATGAAAATATCAGATTATACAATAATCTGTTTGCATTGTCTTTGTTATGAGTCGTCGAGGTGGTCGATGAGTGAAACGAGCAGGGGCAATAAGAGAAACTAGAGGTTCGACCTCCAACCCCGGAGGCGGCTCACGGCGAAGCAAATGCAAACAGACGTATGATATGATATTGTATAGTATGATATTGTATAGTATGATATTTTCACGATATCGAGGATTTATTAAGGCAGAGACATTTTATTTTTACATAGAAGAGAAACATTTTTCAAGTTATAAAGTATGACCAAAATGTGTTGCTGTTGCACTGGTTTATATAGACCTAGTAAAGAATAAAGTTAGCATAATTTTAATAATGACAGGTGATTTAATATAGTAAGCCTTTCTCGTTATTTGTGTTTCCTAATACCTAACCTAAAAAAACTGTTAGTTAGGAAAAATAATAACCTTACTATAAATTTGGTTGTTATTGCAATAAACCCATAAATGGTTATTGAAGAAATTTGTTTCAGCATAGGCCTAATCTAAAATTGTGTCAAGTATTTTATTACAACAAACCGTTTTATTTATAATATGTAACAACAGATGATTGAATTTATAATACAGCAAGCTTTTTTGGTAGATTATTTCCTTGTTTTTATTTTGTTAACCTAACCCAAAGAACTTTTTGTTGTGAAGAATAACTACCTGATAGTAAAGTTTACAAGTTAGTTGCTACAGTAACTGCATTTAAGGGTCTGCTCCAGTAAACAAAAAATCCACCGGAACGCAAACGCCTCTCACTATATCCCTATCTAAACAGTGCAATTTCTTGCGCTGACATTGCCTCATTTCAAACCATTTTATAAGTCTATCTTTTGTAATTGAGTGTTGAAAAAAAACTGAATATTCTTTATAAAATTTCGGATCCTTCTTGCAAATTATTTTTCGTTATTAATTTCTTATTGTGTTAGGAAAAAAATTCAAACTTTGTACTTACAAAATGTCAAAATCAAAAGCATTTTTTTTTAATGTAAATTGCAAGACGGATGCGTATTGTAACTGTGCTTAAAATAAGACCTTGCAAACAATTTTATGATAAAAAATAAACGAAATAAATGGTTTGAAATTTAACATTGCTCTTATGGGATAAAAATCCAAGATGGCTGCCACTACAGCAGACCCTTAAGAAACGTGTTTGTTTTAGTATTCAGGGTGTCTTTTTAAATGGGCCACATTGGTATCTTGTAAACTATAAGTCTGACAATAAATTTTTAATGGGTAACTTTTCCTTGTTTTTTGGGATATTAAAACTGTATAGTTAAACTATTTGTAAATGACCGCCATTTTCCAATATGCGGTCAACTTTCGAATTTCTTATAGAACAGCCTATATTTTATGACGACTTTAGATTTTATAAATTATTTTAATACTTTTTTGTTCTTGGTGTTTTTTTTTTTATACGACTAACCGATCAAAAGTTACGGGGGTATAGGGCCTAAAGTTCTAAAAACACCCTTAGTGGAAGATATTTTTGTATGAAAACAGTTATGGAAAGGGAACATTTTGGATGGCGTAGCGAGAGGAATATTTGAGCCATTGTTGTATTTAAAAAATACTTCCTAAGATAAAGCATTAATTTATAAAATTGACACTTTTTTTGTAAAATAGGGCTTTTGCGATGCTTCTATGCTTGGATAATTTATTATCGAATTGTAGGAGACATTAGGGGGATATTTTTTCATTTTAACCTTTATTGAACAACTTTGTAATACAGAGTGGCTCCACCTGACGTTAAATAACTCAGTCTTTTAAATAAAATAAAGTTAAAAAAATAACTTAGAAAATATAATTTTTGAGCGTAGGGAACGAGTGCGTTAGTTGATCTTTATTTTCTTACCACAGAAATGTATACGTTTTAAAGGGTTTTCCAATGATATGTTACAAGGTAGGTGTTGCCGGAGTTTAAAAAATTAAAGTTGCCCCCTTTATCCTTTTAAAAAAGGGGGGAAACATTTTTAAATCCCCTTAAACACCAGAAATGTTGTTATAATAGGTATGGTAAAGGTTTTACATTGATACAGCATTCCATTTAAATTATATCGAGGTGTATCAGGACTTATTTTACACTCTGTATATGTGAGATAACAGTGGTCAGAATTTTCTTATTTGTTAATGCCACAATGAAAACAAAATTAACAGCTACAAAGTAGTATAAGGTGAATGGTATCGTGCGTAATGCATATTATTGAACATGTCAAACATGTTACAGTTACTGGTGACAGCTCTGGTTGCGGTCGGCGTAGAGGCGAAACCAGGTGGAGGAGGATGTGGTGGCGGTTGCCATAGTGGAGGAGGCAGTGCTGGCTTTGGAGGATCAGGCGGAGGTGCTGGAGGAGTAGCAGGCGGTGGAGGTGGATTTGGAGGCACGCACGGAGCGGGTGGACTTGGAGGAGCACACGGAGCAGGTGGACTTGGAGGAGCGCACGGGGCAGGCGGATCGGGAGGAGGAGGCGGCGGTGGAGGAGGTGGTGGGGGAGCCGGTGGAGGCCACGGACTCGCTGGAGGTGGAGGACATGGAGGGGGTTTCGGTGGTGGTCATGGAGGGGGTGGTGGTCATGGAGCTGGTTTTGGTCATTAATAAAGTCGTCTTGAATACAGTCGGTTAATTGGTTACAGAGAATCATCAATTTTATTAATAACAAATAACACATTCCATCAATGTTTGTAAAACATGAGATTTATTCTATACTATCCATACTTCTTGTTGTTTCTGAATTTTACTAATTTACTCCGTAAATAAATGATAATTTCATAATATTATTTGTTTTTTTTAAGTACCTACAGAGTGAACGTCCTAGCATAGATCATGAATAATAAATAGATCTTGCATCCATACGGCAGCATTGTGGTGAAAATTAGATTGTCGGGAAAATAGTGCATGATCGCGCCGCGAGGTGGCGCTAGGGAGAAATCATTGGTAGCATTGGTGTTTCACAAAGCTTCCGTCGTTTCCCCAATAGATAGCGCCACTATCGTTGAATTTCCAGTGGAACGAAATATTGCATTGGAACGGAGTTCTATTAGGTTATCCAAATACAATGGTCCTAGCTAACATGGCAATTCCTTCCCCATGTCAACTGTATCCAACCGTGGATTGTTTAGGACCAATAGCTCCCTGTTACAACTGGTTGTTACCTAAACGAGTAAATGGAGAACTATTGTCTTTACCTAAATGTTTATAATAGATACCAATAATTTAAAAATGTACACCAATATAGAGTGCCCCATAAGTAAACAGCCAAACTTCGGGGAATGGTTCTACGGGTCAAAATAAGAAAAATACTTCGTATAAACATAGGCCCGAAAAGGCTTCGTTTCCCAGATATCCGCCATTTTGTTTTTTGTACAAAATAATTCATATCTGAAGAACGGTTTGACTGATTGAGTTCAAACTTGGCACGAAGTTTATTCTAGCAATGATGTATCTCAAGAAAAATAAACGATTAAATCCAAAGGTTCGTTTCAAAATGACTGTTGTTTGAAAATTTCAAAAATTAATTACTCAAAAACCGTACATTTTAATGACAAATGTCAAGATACCTTTTTTGTAGTCCTTTTACTTTCTCACTATACTATAGTATAGAGAAAGTATAGTGATCGCAAAAAAAATCGATGTTGAGATTTTTGTGGAAATATCCGTTTTGGGACCCCCTGAGTCCAAAAAAGTGGTTTTTACAAAATGTCTGTCTGTATGTCTGTATGTATGTATGTCTGTATGTATGTCTGTATGTAGACAAAGCTAGAGAGAAAACTATTCGATCGATTTCAACCAAATTTGCACCAGACATGTCCAGTACGCCTGTATAGATGCACGAAAAAGGGTTTTGAACAATTTTGAAAAACAACCCCCTTTTTGGCCAAAAATCCCCCAAAAATACAGTTATTATTTTTTTATAAAAAAACGGTTCTAACGATTTTGATAAAATTTGGCTTATTTGTAGCCTTTAATGTGCCCTACCATATGCAAAAACCCGCATCTTTCTAAAAATTCTCGTTTAGCTAATAATAATAATAATAACTGATTTTTGGAGGTTTTTTGGCCATAAAGGGGGTTGTTTTTCAAAATTTTTCAAAACCTTTTTACGTGCATCTATAAAGACCTAATTGACGTGTTTGGTGCAAATTTGTTCGAAATCGATCGAATAGTTTTCTCTCTAGCTAATAATAATAATATTTATTAGTCAATCGCCTACTTTAATAAAAGTATACAAAGCTAGAGAGAAAACTATTCGATCGATTTCAACCAAATTTGCACCAGACATGTCCAGTACGCCTGTATAGATGCACGAAAAAGGGTTTTGAACAATTTTGAAAAACAACCCCCTTTTTGGCCAAAAACCCCCAAAAAATCATTTATTATTTTTTTATTAAATATCGGCTCTAACGATTTTGATAAAATTTGGCTTTTTTGTAGCCTTTAATGTGCCCTACCATTTACAGAAACCCGCATCTTTCTAAAAATTCTCGTTTAGCTCATAATAATAATAATAACTGATTTGGGGGGTTTTTTGGCCATAAAGGGGGTTGTTTTTCAAAAATTTTCAAAACCTTTTTACGTGCATCTATAAAGTCCCAATTGACGTGTTTGGTGCAAATTTGTTCGAAATCGATCGAATAGTTTTCTCTCTAGATAATAATAATAATATTTATTAGTTAATCTCCAACTTTAATAAAAAAAACTCTCCTACCCCACCCTACAAGTCACTGTGAATCTGTTTAGTAATTTAAATATGTTTGTGAGAAAGTATGTGCCAGTTCCTGGTACCGTTTATTGATTCTCTATTGGACGATGTAACTTTCAATCGTTTAAAGGATAATACTTTATAGTTGTTTATTTTTAAACGCATTATTGGATAGAATCAATTGTGTTTCTTGAGATAGACCATTATTAGGTTAAACTTCATGCAAAGTTTGAACACAATCAGTCAATCCTTTCTCTGAATATAAATTATTATTTAAAAAAAACGCGCATATCTGGAAAACGAAGCGTTTTCGGGCCTACGTTTATATGAACTTGTGTTGTTATTTTTAGCTATGGAATGAGCTACCGAGACATTGACGCATAGTTCTGTATCAAAATATCATGGCGATTGAATTAGTCTCATCTTGATTTGTAATGTTAAACCGAATCATTCTAATAATATATAAAGTGGTTCTACGTAGTCATAACTGCCAAAACCATCGGATTAAGGATAATAGCTAAGTTAAGATAATGACAGCAAATGTACATAAATATTGTAGTATTTACTGTGTAGGTATAGGACGCCGGGTTGAACAAAAACATTATTACAAGTGTCCTTCATCCGATTGTTTTGACAGTTACACCATCCGATAAGGAATCAAAAGGGCTACAAAAAAAAAGTTATCTTCACATGTTTTGTTAAAATGTACGGTTTTTGAGTGATTTAGGTTTGAAATTTTCAAACAGCCGCCATTTTGAAAGGTCGGGAATAGTTAATAAGCGAAAATCATAGTAAATTTTGTTGTGTCATTAAAAATTGTATATATGTGTGTGTTCGGCCGCCTTTTTACTTTCTCCACCCTATACGTAGTATATGGAGAAAGTAGGGGCCTATTGTTTTCGTCCAAATTTTCGAATTTGAATTTTTAGTGGAATTATTTGTTTTGGTGTTCCCTGAACCCAAAAAAGTGGTTTTTTGGTGATGTTGTCCGTGTGTCCGTGTGTCTGTAAGGATGTGTACAGAGCTGAAGGCCATACAACGGTCCGATTTTGATGAAATTTGGTATGTAGGTGTAGTTCTGGAATATGTCCAGGCGTTTTTTTCATTTTTTCAAATTTTTAATTTTTAAGGGGTTTTACCAAAAATATAAATTTCTCAAAAGCAGCTCTAACGATTTTGGTAAAATTTGGTTTATTTGTAGCCCTTAATGTACCCTACCATATGCAAAAAACCGTATCTTTCTAAAAATTCTCGTTTAGGTAATAATAATAATAACTGATTTTTGGGGGTTTTTGGCCAAAAAGGGGGTTGTTTTTCAAAATGTTTCAAAACCTTTTTTCGTACATCTATACAGGCCTAATTGACATGTCTGGTGCAAATTTGTTCAAAATCGATAGAATAGTTTAAATAATAATATAATATGGATGTGTGTTACACGTAGGTATCTAATATTTTCCATGGTAACATTTTACTACTTTTGCAATTCTAAATAACCACCCCCTATGTTACTCTTGGGAAGGTATACAGTTTCAACTGGGAGAAAGTGTGTGGCAGTTATCTGGTACCGTTTATTACATCCGATTTGGTCAACATTTGGTTTTCCAGGTAACTAGGACGAGTTCGCTAGGCAAAAATATCCAACAACCTGAAGCACTTTTTTTGACAATAAGTAAATTTTTTTGGAGATTTTTCGTACTAGAATGAAACTTTTAGTTTTTTGGAGTATTGTATGAAAAAAATAGATATAGGAGATTATTCTGCACATTTTGTTCTTTTACACGACCTTATAGCCCGTCTGGTTCGCCCAAAATCGATCAAAACCTAAAATACCATAACAGTTCTGGGTTCAAATCCATTATGAGGATTTTACCGTGGGCCACCTTCGGTTATGAGGGCGACGGGCTGTATGATGCGAGCGAAGCAAAGCAGTCCAAAACCCAAGGCCGCAAGCTGGAGGTGCGGTCTTGCTGCGAGCGGAACGATGAACGCTTAACATGAAAGTCTCTAACTCTAAATGGTATTTGGTGCAGTTTTAAAGTCGTTTTAGCTTTGTATGTCAGTCATGCTTGAAGTTATCAAGGTACAGCGACCAGATGTTATCAGTGTTAAGCAGACCTATACACCTGATACAACCTGTAGCGGTCGTGCGAACAATAGCGGGTATGATTTATTCAGATATGTAAAACGAACGAAACCGGAAATATTGTAATGCGCATGCCTGTATTGTTCGAATAAATACCTACTCTCATACAACTGTCGTAGTTCATGCGAACTGTAAAGGTTCTGCTGCACCTCCGACATAAATTCTCCGTTAAAAATAAAAAAGTAAACGTGTGCAGACGTAGGACCCCGTCAGAATTTTATCACGATTTTTCTTCAATTCTTTTTTACCAGCCTTAACGGCAACATACACACATAACTTTTATAGAATAATTTTTTGGAATATAGGGCTTGAAAACGTCTTTTTAGACTATTTCACGATCACCCATTTTGAATAGGAATTAAGGACTACTAGGGGAGACCCCTGCGTGCTCCGCACGCCAACCCCCCACTCCCCAACTCCCTGTTGGAACCCTAGCTAACCTGTGCGAAGTTTTTGCAATTAATGTAGGCCTAGTTGCTTGATTTAATAAGAGATTGATTTATTAAATTTACTAAAAAGACAATTTCATCATTGATTGATTTATTAAATTTATTTTAATTGATTTATTAAATTTACTAAAAAGACAATTTCATCATCACTAATTATCCGTTCACCTCCATAACTATTGAACTATAAACAGAAAAACATAATTAAGCAACAGCAAAATTAAACATAACCTACTTCAATAAAGTAAATTACAACATAAACTAACCATGTCATGATAATAAAACATGTGCTGTTATAATCAGCTGATCTGTGCTATTATTTTTTTGTCCAATAGAACTCCAGATGATAATAAAACATGTGCTGTTATAATCAGTTGATCAGTAAATACAATGTTATTGAATAGAAAATATTTTAAATTACATTTTAAAAATATTAAATGATGGAATAGTAAAATTTTAAGTAAAATGGGCAAATATAGAGTTAATTACCTTTCATTTAACACAAACTGCATGTTAATCGGTCCAATAGAACTCGAGATCTCACTTGGAATAGGCCTAAAAATTTTCCCCATGTTAAATTGCCATAAGAGATTTTAATTTCCGTTTTTTGAAAATTTAGTGATGTAATTACTAAAATCCAAGTAAAATGGGCAAATATAGAGCTAATTACCTTTCATTTAACACAAATCGCATGTCAATCGGCCCAATAGAACTCGAGATCTCACTCGGATTACAAAAAACCTTTTCAAATTAATATATAGATATGTTTTACCCAAAAATAAAGTTTTATTACTGTATAACAAATTGTAGAGAATCATAGAATTGAACTGTATACAGTACAAACCTTTAACTCGGATTTCCGGGTAACCTGGACCGGTTGCAATTATGCTATGAGCGCATAATCGTAGCGTACTGTTCGGTGATCGTGTTTCCGCCGAGTTACAAGCTTTTTCCCCAAAAAGTAGACAGTCCACAGAAGTGTTTTTCGTTTTATTGTGACCAGTTAATATTTTAATAGTGTTTTTCTCAGTAATAAAGGAAAATATCGGAAGTATTCAGTGTATTTTCATTTTGTTACGCTCTTTCTCCGGCTAATACGGTTTTTCGTTATGTCGGATTGGCCGTGGTTCCGGCTGGTCCGATTTAACGAGGTTGTACTGTAATTGAAAATTTTAAATATATTTATTCTAAAAACTTATTCCACTAAATTACAACAACTAAACAAAATTCTCACAAACTTATAGTATATAGTTCCAGCCAGACAGGAAAAGGTAACGGCTAACGCGCCTAGGGCGTTGAAAATGTACATATTTCATGGAAATACACGAATAGTTCGGAACACTTAACCAGGTTTTACTTATATTAAACGAAAATATAGAACTTGCACTTCAAATCGATATAAAAACTATTATACGAATACTGCATATAGATTATAGATTTGTAATAGGTACACATCGATTGCAAAATGTGCTTTCTCATTTTTTTGAAAACTGTCCAATGGCAAGGGTTTACAGACAAATTCATATCTAAGAAACTATAAGAGTGGAGAATGATTAGATCGTGGTAGAAAGTTAAAATCTTGACAAATCCAGTGGTGTCCTTATCTTCTTCTCACAACAAGTCTGTCTAACGATTATGTGCCTTTACAAAGTGATGAGTTTGAGTCATTTCCTTATGCTTTCTAGCGCGGCATCAATATTGATTTAGGCAACTACAATTTTACAACGATGATTACATATGTAAATATACTTTTTAGAAGAAATTTGTAGGTACAAAAATTGAAGTTTAAAACATTTTCTTTCCAATGGTTTTTGTTTTATTGAGATTTGATAATATTTAGTGGGTGAAATATTCTATACAAGTTGTGTTGTCTGAGACAACTCAATTTCAATTGAGCAGTCTGCCACTTAGACGGTTAAACAAAAATATAATACCCCAAAGGGGGCTGCAGCCCCCACAGCCCCCCCCCCCTGGATTCGCCAATGGTCACGGTTCCCGTGAAACTCCCAGCTAGTGTATACAGGGTGTCCGATAATTTACGGGGTTATTTGTCAGCTAAAACAAGCAAATAATACAATATAACTTGTGTGTTATCTCGATCCGTTTCTGTCTGTCCTGTATGTGATTTTTACAAGTACCTTAATATCTCAGAATCGGTTTAAGATATAATCATGAAACTGGGTATAAATATTCATGCAAATAGGGTACATTTTACTTTAAAATATTGCTTTCCTGCAACAATCCGTTTCAAAATGGCGGCAGATAATTTTCAAAGTTAAATATCTAGAAAACTATACATTTTACAAAAAAAAAAATGTAAAGCACCAAATTTTTTTACTATTTTAAAACAAATACGTCGTTTTTATTAATTGAGTCATAAATAACGTAGGTGCCACAAATTTAGTGGTCGAATGTAGGGTTTTTTTATCAGTAGCCTATTTCATGAATATGACCGTCTACCGAAATTGCCCCCTATATTCGACCACTAAATTTGAGTTATCTCCGTTATTTATAACTCAAATTATTAAAAACCACACATAGTATGATTTGTATTAAAATAATCTAAAACTTTTGTATGTTTAAATTTGTTTGTAAATTGTATAGTTTTCTAAATATTTAACAATGGCAATTTTCAACTGCCGCCATTTTGAAAAATATTGTTGCATTAGAACAACGTTTTAAAGTAAAATGTACCCTATTCAGATGAATATCCGTTCAAAGTTTCATGATTATATCTTACACCGTTTCTGAGATATTAGGATATTTTGTAAAAACCGTATACAGACGGACAGACAGAAAACAGAACGAGATAGGCCACATGTTATATTGTATTATTTGCTTGTTTTTAGCTGACAAATAACCCCGTAAAGTATCGGACAGTTGGAAATGGACACTATATGTATAAAGTTTTGTAATAACACCGCAAAACGTGTTCTGGGAACCATGATCGTTGCTCATTGGCCACTCCCTACCTTAGGTCTCAGCATAAGAGTCACTGGAGTTCCCTAATGTCATTCAATTTTGATAAAAACAAAATTAGACGTATACATTTTCAATAAAATTATTCCAGTAAATATCTAGGGCACATTGAACAATATTAGTATCGCTATGGCTGCATTGATGGGATGAACCATCAAGACGACTTTGAATTCGTCACGGAAATTGTACAATGCAATGTCACCTTGATCGCTGCATTTTGAAATATTTTCTTCTTCTTTCATTTCTCCCAGGATCAGAATCCATTTTTACCGAGTGTGTAAGCTAATATAAATAGGAAACTACCGACAGCTGTTGGACACATTGGAAAACCATGGTCAACTATACTGCTATAGTGAGTATTCAGAATAGATACAATTAGTAAATTTTTGTAAAAATATTACGCAATATTTTTATATTGCAAAATTGAAACGAAACTATTACTTTAATACAAAATATTATTATATTTTATCGTAAGTATTTGTAATTTGAATATTCCAATTCGGATTTACACATAAACATATAAACTGTTTTTTTTTTTACATTATCAAAGATAAACAGAATAGGTAAGCCAAAAAAGTTAATAGTTTAAAAAAAACCATTAAATTATGAATGAAACTAGTAAGCCTCCGTGAAAATCACAGGCAGAATAATTAGTTACAAATCAGAAATACATCATTTATAAATAAATAAACGGTACCAGGAACTGGCACATACTTTCTCACAAACATATTTAAATTACTAAACAGATTCAC
>JAGFPH010000592.1:193401-205389 GCA_018207615.1 Philaenus spumarius
TGGTCTTGAGTCCATACAAAAGAGGCTGTTTAGTTTTTTCCAAATTTAACTTTTTCGGGAAACTTTTCAAATTTTTCTTTATATAAAAACCTAATTCGGACTATTACGAACATTTTAAAACAAAAAATTGCCAAATTGGTCCAGCAGTTCTCAATTGATGCGATTTCAAAGAAACAGCAATTCATATAGATGTATTTCTGATGTGAATCTAATTAATCTGCCTGTGATTTTTCTCGGGGGTTTACTAGTATTGATTATAAAAGATTGTATTTATATTCATTTTATTATGTAGGGGTTAATCTCTGGAACTACTGAACCGATTGAAAAATAGTTTTACCAATAAAAAGCTACACTATCCCTGAGTAACATAGGCTGTAATTAATTTTGATAAGAACATTTTCTAATTCGATATTTGTAAATTTAGTCTGAAAAATCTTAGGTTAGGCCTAGACTGATCAACCAACATATGCATTTACATTTATTACCATAGCAACCAATTTAATAAAATAACAGATAAAACAGCTGTTTCGCTCCAATATTTCCATTAAAAGCTGATTTCAAACTTTGAAGCAATTATTCGAATTTCTAACTTTTAGGTTAGGTTTTTTATTAAAGTGTCGACCTAAGATTTCCTGGTTCTTTTAATATGCAAATTGATTTGAACATTTAACATTATTTAGCATCTTAGTATTGGTGTTATTATTATTAATCCTACACTTTTATTATAACATAACATGATTATGTGTATATAAGGTTCCAACAGGGTTGGCGTGTCAAGCTCGCATGACTTTCGCCTTGTTTATTATAAAAAAGGTAATCTGTTATGAGAGTTTATCGGTAACCGTTAATTTTTAACATGTAGTACACATTTATAATTTGAAATAAAAAGTGGACCTACTGCTAGTGTGGATTATCGGAGTTTTGCTTTTAAATCTTATGCCAATAAGTAAAATTAAGTAATTTTTAATAAATCCAATATTGTAACTTTAAATGGTCGCCATTTCGTGTAGGGTGAACCTTTTGACGTCTGATTTGCGGCATTGTGTTCTCCTAAGAGATACCTTTAATTTGATGTACAACTCGACCTATGCTCTTATTTAAGATTTTCCTCCAACTCCCTGCGGGCCGTCCCCATAAGGTGATACAAAAATAAAATTGTAATTACTACAAATAAATAGTTTTGATAGAGAAACTATGTACCAAGTTTTGTTGTGTAATCTGCAATGGTTACACAAATATAACGCCGTTTACATACTTTTGGAGGCACCCTGTATATTGGGTGTTACAGACATAAATTCTAACAAAAACTTGACAGAACTTATCAAGACCAAATGATGATGTTTGATGTAGTGTTGTTGATGTTTCAGTTTTTACTCGCCCTTGTGCTGTTGGGAGGAGTAGCGGCGAGCATAGGAGCAGCGGAAGAACGTACACACGGACATCACGTAGCAGGAGGTGGAGGTGGGAAAGGCGGAGGAGGACATGGCGGTGGGGGCGGAGGAAAGGGAGGCGGTGGCGGTGGGAAAGGAGGAGGAAAAGGATAGAGAAGAACAGTTTGACAAGATGACCTTGATTTGATCTTGACCGTGTATAATGTATCAACGCTTGCTTTACAGTATATAGGCACTGCACAGCTCATTGAATTAACGCTATTTCTGCAATTATTTGAGTTCATTGATTTTACCTTAGTACAGAAATAAGTCGTCCTTTGCCCTTCTGTCAGCAGATGGTCTTCTTAGTTAAGTTTTTGGAACGAAGTTTTTGCGGGAGGAGTTAACAAATATAAAATGTAATGCGAACGGAAAAAAGTGTTATTAATTGGTTGCTATGGCAATGACAAATATAAAATACGAGGCAATCAATTTAATTAAGAGACGATCGGTTCCTTCTGGCGTAGTTCAGATATTAACGCCAAGTGATGAAATACATTCAATAAACATAACATGTTGGTTCATCCGTATAGGCCTAACCTAAAACTAGTGTGTGTGTGTGTGTATTTAATTTATTTTACCTGCCTTAGCGGCAACATATACACAATAATTTTAGGTTAGGCCTAGACTTAAAACTATTTTTTAGGCCTAACCTAAAATTATTGTATGTATGTTGCCGTTAAGACAGGTAAAATAAATTAAACATACGCACAATAATTTTAGGTTAGGCCTAGACTGATGAGCCAACATTTTATGTTTATTCAATGTATTTACAATGAAAACTTAACTGTGTTTACCATCTTAGCTTTGGATGTTACAATTAATTCTACACCTTTATTATAATAACATTAAACGTATGGAAACAGTAAATATTTGTATAAAAAACAAACTAATTATAAACGGAAATTAAAAGATTAAAATTAAAGGGAAATTAAATATATTTCAGAAGCAACTAATAGTAGGCCTAAAGCGAAGTATGCAAGGCCTTATATTATTTCTATCAGACCTTTGCAACGGTAAAGACTTTTGAACATTTATAACTTAACTAAGGTTTTATATAAACCTAACTGTATGGTAAAGTTATTTATATGAGCATTTTAACACATTTAAAGTAATAAAATTTGATCGCTCAGCTGATTACATGAGTTAAGCGGATTTCCAAAATGAAGTCTATACAGGGTGTCCAATAAGTTAAGTGGCAAACTTCGAGGAATGGTTCTATGGGTCAAAATAAGGAAAAAAGTTCATATAAGCACAGACCCGAAAACGCTTCGTTTTCTAGATATCCGCCATTTTGTTTTTTGTAAAACTAATTCTTATCTAGAGAAAGGTTAGACTGATTGATTTCAAACTTGGCACGAAATTTAACCTAACAATGATATATCTCAGGAAAAATAATAGATAAAATCCAATTATGAGTTTCACAATGGCGGCTGTTTGAAAATTTCAAACCTAAATTACTCAAAAACCGTACATTTTAAGAAAAAATGCCAAGATACCTTTTTTGTAGCCCTTTTGATTCCCTAACGGATGGTGTGAGTGTGAAAACAATCGAATGAAGGATAGCTGCTAAAGTTAAAGCTAATGACAGCAAATGTGCATACAATATCGCTGTGTTTACTATGTTGGTATAGGATGCCGGGTTGAAAAAACTAATTATTACACATAACTTAACTACTAGACCTATCCTTTATCCGATTGTTGTGACAGTTACACCATCCGATAGGGAATCAAAAGGGCTACAAAAAAGGTGTCTTGAAATTTGTGTTAAAATGGTTTTTCAGTAATTTACGTTTGAAATTTTCAAACAGCTGCCATTTTGAAACTCATGATTGGATTTAATCCCTTATTTTTCTTGAAACATACCATCGTTAGGTTAAACTTCATTCTAAGTTTGAACTCAATCAGTCAGACCGTTCTCTAGATAAGAATTATTCTGTTCAAAAACAAAATAGCGGATATCTAGAAAACGAAGCGTTTTTGGGTCCGTGTTTATACGAACTTATTTTCTTATTTTGAAACGTAGAACATTTCCCCGAAGTTTGTCACTTTACTTATGGGGCACCCTGTATGTTTTAGGGTATCACCCAACTAGTTAGGGATTGGTCTACTCAAAATGTGTTATTATTACAAAAAATGATGTCTACTCAAAAAAATTATTACAATCATACATAGAGTATTTTTTGTCCCTCCATATGCTCACGTTTTTATATGAATTGTATTTTAGTCCCACTGTTCATTCGAAGTTAGTTAAAAAAAAAAATTAGTTTGGCAGTACAAATTGGTCAAAATTGGCCGATTTACATCAAATTTAATAGAAAAATTATTGAAATTTAAATGCAAAACGTAATATGATAATGGTTTTTAATAATTTTTGACAATAATTTAACTGAATTTTTGGTATTAGGCACCTAGTACTTGTTTTCATTGAGTGCAGCCAAGCGTCACTAATTAGGGTCGGCCGGGCGGAAGACGCTAACCTTTTCTTGGTTCAGAGTTACGCTGTCCACAACTATAACATATTTCGTACCCGCAGGCAATTCAGCGCCTTCGTAAGTAAACCAATTTCCCAAATGGTTGAAACACTAAAACATATAATCTTAACTTTGGAAATTCGCTGAACTCACGTCAGCGGTTCAGAACGAATTACTGTATTTTGAAACTTGTAAATCAAATTTCCCCTTCCCCTACCAATATAGGCCTAAATAAAATTACTACAAATTGAGATTAAAGGTAATATGTGTAGGCCTACATATAAATGTATACCTGTCTATTGTATAAACTCCAAAACTGGGAAAATAAACGAGAAAATAAAGTGGACCACGTCCAAGTGCGCCAGTCTTGTCTGCCCTATTCTCATTAATTTTGCACAAATTTACTGAAAATTTAAAATAAACATATTTAATAGAGAAAGATATTTACTAAATTGATGAGGGTGCATTCGTTGTTTTGTGTTTATTTGGTTTTAGTTTGTTTGTAACCTAAAACAGCTGTTGGTTGTGAATAACAATAAACTGATTCTAAATTTGCTAAATTGGTTGATATGGTAATGAATGTAAACAAACCAGTATTGCTAAGCTTTTGATCCAAACAGCTGTTTTATCCAAATTTTCACTATTTTTCGCTTTAAAATAAAATGTTTGCAAAATCCTGTCTTAGTGTACGTCTGTGAACCAATAAGAATACACCTTTAAATTTTTGTATTTAATTTGTATCTTCAGTAGTTTTTGCTCCCCGTTGATTCTATGTCCGTCGGCCATTCAGTCCGGACAAAGTTTTCAACGTGTGAATAAGTTGTTTTTAAAAAGTATCTGAAGTGTAAGCCAAGTACCCTCTGCGTTCTGATTGGTCATGGGATGAACCCATCGTTATCCCTGATGCGAGTTGATTGAGCGCCAACAGGATGTCGTTATATGCCTATTTACACTTTATCATCATTAATCAACAATCTGGTATTGCGCAAGCAATTTGCACAACGACGCTCCTAGCGGTGGCAAGGGCAATCACTTGCAGTTGGGGACATAATTCCAAAATCAAAACGTAGCCTATAATTGCCAAGCGAGAAACAGAATCCACCCGTATCTTTGTCTATAATGAATTTCGCGTACAAACATAACTTTATAATCAATAAAGTAACCTAATTACGAAGAATTCAATGAATTAAGTTCTTTGGGTACCGGTACGCAATTCAGTAAATAAGCAATTATGTTTTTTGTACAGCTATTCAGTGGTTTAATTGTTACTCTTTGTGTTTTATGCAACTTGCATCAGTTGGCCTATAGTTAGAATTAGTACAGTTTTCAGACTGATCTTTCAAAACTGCAATTAACGTAATATTCGTTTACAATTTTCTGTTTTTAACCTTCGTAGTTATGATTTTTTTTAATCTCTGTTGCTGTATTTTTTTAAAAATAATTCTGCTTCGTTATGAACTAAATTCACTGTCATTCTAAAAGCCTAAATGACAAATCGTCTTTTATTTTTTAACAACTCTCATCTTATAATGTAACTTTGTAACAACTTATTTTTAAAATTGCCAATAATAGTTTCTTTATAAAATGCGTGTTTTCGACAGAGTGCACATATTTAATTCTGATACATTTTTCTCGCAAACTTGTTTACTTTTGTAACTGCTCCTTTCTTTCTAAGTGTTGGCGAATCTTGTTATTCAAGAGACCCTCATATTTTTTGGAGGCGTCAGAAAGATTTCGTAAAAAAAGCCGGGATTTATTGAACATACTACGTACATTGCTATAAGTAGCCTACGTTATCAGTGTAACGAATTCAATACTACAGTAAAAACCACGAAAGAATACCGTTGAGGGACGGGCTTGTGTACACCAAGACCTTGAACGCTCCAATCGCCTTAGTGTGACGTTATCACGTTCTTCCCATGCTTCTAACTGAACGCGGATGACTCAACGCATTTCGCTCAAGCTTCGAGTGGTAAATACCAGGAGTGTTCGAGACTAGTAGATATGGCAACGCTGCGCGCCCATCCTATTGGCCGCCACGCAACGGTATTCTTTAGTGGTCTTTAATTATAGGCCTAAAATTGTACACGACTGATAGCAACACATCTCTACCAACACTTCCTTAAGCTTACAAAAATTCAAATTGAAAATTATAGTTTGATTTAAACTGCTTTAGGAGGCCGAGTGCGTCGGAGTGGGGAGGCATTGACGCATTGTTGTCGTGTTAATAGTTACTCATCAAGTCATCAAGCAATTGGCTCCTGAATTACAAAAACAGATCGCAGTTCTCCTGTTTGCAATGCCAAGAAGTATAACGGAAATCTGACAACAACGGGGTGCATCGGTCGCTACGACAACCGCCCTTTCCTGATTGGTCTAGCTCGTGGCATGCCCCCTCTCCCTCGTTGTTCTAAGCAGTTTAAGTCAAAATACAGGTCGTAATGAAACTCAAATCTCGCCAACAGTCATTGATTTATTAACATTTTAATTTGTTATTTATAATGAAAAATATAAGAAGTATAAATAATGAAAGGGTTAAAAAAAAGGTTCACGCTCAATGGTGGTCGGACTCGTGGTGTTCTTTGTGGGTGGCATCGCCGTTGCTATTGGCGGGAGACTTGGCAACAGCGGCTGGGTCGACGGCCAGAACAGGAGGATCCGAAGAGGTTGCAGACAGAGTGGAGGGCGCTGCAGTAGTCGTAGTGGTCGTGGTGGTGGTTGTGGGAGGCCTGCGTTGGACGGTGTCTTTGGCAGCTCCTACGAGAACCACGAGCAGCGCCGTGCACAACAGCTGAAACATACAGAGCACGAAATTTAAAATATTTAAAAATTTGGACGAAATTAAAAATATTGGAGATTCTATACTCAAATAATAACATTCGGAAAAAGATAATGTATTTTTATTAAAATTTGAAGATTCAGATTAAATAGTGTACAATAGAGTTAAATTAAGTTAGATCTTGAAGCTCGACACCGCCATTTTTGTTTTAAACGCCCATTCGATCATTGTTAAACGCGTAACAAGATCGCTCGAATAATAATGATCAGAAAATCATTCTGAATATCTCATTTTAAAGGTTGTGTCAGTTCGAATGTTGTTATGTTTTTAGTTTTTTTTTTAAATAGTGTTTAACTAATTTGGTTTTTGACTAGCTCAAAATCAAAGTTTTCAGTTTTCTTTCTTTTCCAATAATGCAAATATTACAAATCTAAAAAGATCACAACATTCAAAATTTAAGTACATTTCAAGTAAAAGTGACTTTAAAAAATTTGGATTATTCGTGGCCAAAAAATTTGCTTTATTTTGGAAGCACGTCCGCGCCGAATTCGTGTTCCTACTAGAGTGTTTACCCTGCACTCTGGTGGTTACCACGTTAACTTAGTCGTTAAGGAATACTGTACAAAAATAATGCATCCGTTTGTTTTGAATATGTGTGAGGGAGTGTTTTATAAAATGTACAGATTTGTCAATATAACCTGTAAATAAGGGTTTTGCAACCGTTATGAAACTGCCCTATATTTCCAAGCGGAAGAATGTAGCGCTACTCAAACCCACAGCTAGTACCGCCCTCTGCCACTTGGAGGGCTGCAGTCAACCCAGAAATAATATTCCACTCCCGCCTAGCCTTAAGGTTTGTACCGTAAATCTACATTTAGTATTATACTGGTTCGGTTGCTTGACGATTTGAAAACAATACAAATATATAACATGTTAAAATACTTTAAAAACTGGCCGACACTTCAAATCCTCTAAATTACAAGGTTTTACAAAATACAACCCTACATTTCCAAGACGATTTTATTAATCCATAAGCAAATTAACCATGGAAAACATTCCGAATTTTCCGAAAATGTCGAATTTTGATGTGGGCAAGTAAATATTATTTTAGTTTTCCGCTTTCTTAGATCACCAGAAGAGCAAATTAATTCAAATATCTTATTATCTACACCCTCCTCCTCCCCACTGGTCACACCCACTGCTACTTAACCGGTCTACTGTTGAAATTAGGTACAGTACATGACTCGGATGGCAAAAAATGCTTCTGCCAATTAATATAAAAATTAAAGATGGCGGTGACGATGTGGTGGATGAGCGTCGTAATAAAGGCGTTGCGCAGGCAATTTCATTACACGTAAATATTTACTTTAATAAAAAATAAAAAGGGACCAGGTAGTCGTACACGTTTATTAGTTTTTAATTAATTTGAACAGATGTGCGATTTTAAATTTTTTAAACCATACATTTATTTATTGTCTACTACTAAATATAAGAACAAATTTACAATAGACATAGGTTCGGAAATGCTTGGTTTTCGAATTAACCACCATTTTGTTTTTTTTACTAAACATTCAATATCTTTGGAAATAGATAAGATATTGACCTCACATTTTGTGAACATATTGTGACCTTGTTGCTCGTGCATATTGCTTACGTATTTTGTTACGCAACCTTTTGTCCTGGCACAAAAATCCAGAACGTTCTTTTATATACTTTAAAAATGGCGGCCATTTAAAATGTTTAATGTCGAATATCTCTAAAACCGTTAACATTTCCAAAAAAATTAGGAAACAAAAAACGTTAATTTTTTTACTTTCTCCACCCTATACGTAGTATATGGAGAAAGTATTGTTTTCGTAAAAATGTTCGAATTTGAATTTTCAGTTGAATTATCTGTTTTGGTGCTCCCAGAACCCCAAAAAATGGTTTAGTGCAATTATCTGTGTTGGTGCTCCCTGAACCCAAAAATATTTTTAGTGGAATTTTTTGTATTGGTGCTCCCTGAACCCAAAAAAGTGTTTTTAGAGTGGTGTCTGTCTGTCAGTCTGTCAGTATGTATACACGACCAGAGAGGACACTATTGGTCCGATTTTCATGAAATTTGGTATGTAGGTACTAAACCCTAATATCTCCAGGCGTTTTTTTCATTTTTTGGAATTTTTAATTTTTAAGGGTAATTTACCCCTAAAAACCCATAAAAAACGACAAAAATGCAAATTTCTCAAAAACGGCTCTAACGATTTTGATCAAATTTTCAGTATTTATAGTGCTTAAGATGCCAAACAAAATGACACCACCCGCTTTTATCAAAACTTCGGCGTTTTATAATTATGGGGAAATGTTTAAAAATAAACAAGTTTATGTTGTCAATCTAGCATCGCGGCGGCGGCTGCAAGGGGTAGCACCATGGTAGCGATCACGGCCAGTAATTCAAAGGTCGCGCGATCGAATCCCACCTAGGACAATAATTTTTTTATACGATTGACGTAAGTAGAATATTATTTTTTTGTTTTGTTCTAAAAAGTAATAAATAAAATGATTGAAAACAATATTATTTTGACTACAGTAAGTTGGGAGAAAGTTTGTGTCAGTTAACTGATACCGTTTATTTTTAGTACTAGAATCGCCTCCTAAAATCTTTACCTTTCCCCTCATGAGACCTGAATATAAATTAGTACTTTTAAAGTTAAACATCTGTCTCGGGTTACTTGGTATTTCATTCGGATTAAATAATTGATTTTAAATAAACAATCACTGAGTGAAAAAAAAAACAAAATTATTACTAATAATACTAGGGGGCTTTGCCCCCTACTCGCTCCTCTCGTCAACCCCCTCCCCACCTCCGATCTTCCATGGGCCCCGTTCAACGTTATTTTTTCGACTTGAATTTGACTTCATAATCGACTTCATGAATGTGTGCGTCTGGAAGTTATACAATGGTCCCCGCTACGCAATACAGGCGCCTGGAAGTTATGCAATGGTCCCCGCTACGCAATACACGTATTTAATTTATTCTTATTACTTTGTAGTTATGAGAAGAAGAAGTAGAAAAACATTTTTATATAATAAAGAGAGACATTAAAGATATGAAATAATAATAATTATTATTATCGAATGCCATGTGATATCAAAATCTGTTTCATGATTGTGAGTGATACAGTGCTCGAAGTCTGAAAAACTTTAGGGATTAAAATGTCAACTTAAAGTTTCTAAAATTGTAAGCAAATGTTGGGCGTAAATTATGCTAAAATAATGAATGATTGTCTAAATAATACACTCAGAATTACTTAATTAAGCAGAAATTACTACAGTTTAATTTGTGTTTAGATTTGTTTAAACTTAAAATTAGTAAATATTTGTAAGCAATCCTAATCCTTCCCTTGCTTCGTTTCTCTCTTTTCCCCCTGCATAGAAGAAATGTTTTTTGATTTCCCGATTTTTATGAATTAAGTACCTGATAATTTTCCGAAATTTAACTACATTTTGAAATACTTAAACAATTTTTGTAAAAAACGAGTCTGAAAAGTTATTGCTGTTTATAAAATTTTAATAATTTGTAATTGTATTTTAAAAATCATAAAGTAGTTAGTAGTTATTAACAAGCGTATTTACTTTACTATTAATAACTAATTGTATATAAAAAAGTGCCATTTTACGCGACAAACCAATCGAAACTGCAAAACATAGGATAAAAACTACTCTGCCTTGAATATCGTTTCACTGGAGCAATTTATTTATTCGTCGTGAAAACTACGAACAAGTTTGATTTATTTGTAACGATTTAAAAGAAAAACTTTTTCAGCGAATTTCCATAGGAAAGAGAGCTATGCAGTGGCCCTTATGGTGAGACCTAGGTCGGGGGTAGTAAATAAGCACCGATCATGGTTCCCAGGACACGTTTTGGGGGGTCATTAAAAATGTTATATACATAATTATGTTCGCACTCTAACGGGCGCATTTGAGGTCCGATTTGTTTCAAAATTGGTGCACACGTCGGTTGTCTAAATCGCTCGGACGACACTTTTTATTTATATTTTTCGTACAAGAATGAAACATTTTTAGGGTTTTATCTACAAAAAATACACGCAGGATATTATTCTGCATGTTTTGTTTTTTTACACGACCTTATAGCTCGCTTGGTTCCCTCATAATCGACCAAAACGTAAAATACCGTAAGAGTACCCGGTTCAAATCCACGGAAGGGGAGGGGGATTTTACCGAGGGGCATCTTCTGATCCGAGATAGTACACTCCGAGCGAAGCGAAGCAGTCTATAAACCAAGGTCGAAGCTGCAGGCTTAGGTGCGAACAAATTCTACTAATATATTTCGTACACCCAGGAAGCGTGTCAGCGCCTTCTTTAGGAGACCAATTTCCCAAATTGTTTGTTAAAACCGAAAAACATACAAATTTAATTCTGGAAATTCGCTCAACTCTCGGTAGCGGTTCAGCCGCGTGATCGAATTATTCGAGACTTAGACTTCCGCCAAGTACAAAAACAAATTTTCAATTATACTTTAATTTATACTTACATTTAAACTAAAACTTAAGTCGAATGAATGGAGCTTTCCAAATTGCAACGATTCAAAACCCAAATACATATTGATATTAAGAAGAAAATTTTAAAATCTGAATCTGTGTAGATTCAATTTACTACACTGCGATCTGTGATCAATTTAGTACCTGAGCTAATGCCTATCAAGATTTAACTTAACTTCTATTTGTAACAAAGCTGTATCTAAAAAAAAAAGCACCACAATTTCACTCGAGGTTGTAAAGTGTATGGTATGTTTATATTTTTTTTTTAAATATCGGGTTTTCGAATTCACTTCAATAATTTCTTTCGACAAAATTGTCCGAGAAAAAGTATACGTACTAAATTCACGTTTTAATATTATTTTGGTGTAAAACAGACGTTTTATTTGCTTCTGTTTTCGCTAGTGAAGGACATTTTTTTAACACGCTTTTATTAGCTTCACTTGTATGTTTGTATGTTTGTTTGTAAGTAACTCTCCTTTGGACTAAAAGCCAGTGGCTTATTACTGTTAGTATATCTCTCTTACGCAAGTTCGTTCGTTGGCCGAGCGGTCTAAGGCGCTGACGTCAATCCCCAGACTCACCGATCGTGGGTTCTAATCCCGTCCACGGCCAAATTTTTTTTCAATAATTAATCGAACTAAAAATTAAAAAATAAATATAGTTTAAAAAAACTAATAAAACACGTTTTTATAATACATCGAACTAAAAAGTGAAAAATAAATATAGTTTAAAAAAACTAAAAAACACGCTTTTAGAGCATATCAAAC
>JAGFPH010000592.1:210389-231930 GCA_018207615.1 Philaenus spumarius
GGCCATGTTGTCTGACACTCCATAACACCAATGTTAAATTAAAATCCAAATTTTTCCTTTATTTTTTATCGGATAATTACGATCGATATGTCATTTTAAAGCTATGGCCAATATGCAACCAAATGGCATTTTCAAAACTAAGAAAAACATTTTGTTTAATATTTATTAACAATTTAAAACATTGATTTTTAATATTTTTTATGTTGTCACTGGGCGAAAAACTACCAAGCCATTCAGATGAAGAATTTCGTCCCCAAGAGTTTGGTATTAAAAAAAACGCTATTTGAACAATTGCGGGTTTTTAATGGATTTAGGATGAGCATTGTCCGCGTAACCTACCGCCGCTATAGGGCGAAGCGCTGGGGTCGCAGTTTGCTTTCTGTTTTACTAGAGCCGACCCAAAACATATGTTACCCTACTTGAATGTATTTACATTCATTACCATAGCAACCAATTTGATAATGCTTTTTCGTTACTCGTATTTTATATTTGTCATTGCCATAGCAACCAATTAATAACACTTTTTTTCGTTACGCATTACATTTTCTATTTATTTGTTAACTCATACCGCAACCCACGTTAAGGAATTTCGTTCCAAAAATATTGTTGTTTACTACAAATAATATTAAAGAATTGCTCGTGTAAAAAAACATTGGGTGTGTTTAAGACCATACGTTTGAAGTGATAACTTCTATGACCGATTTATATTTTTATCAGTATTAATATTAGAGGAGAATAAAGGTCAACAAATTACACAAGTCAATATATATTGTCAAAAAATATGTCATATTTTGAAATCGCATTTGTTATAATATTATAATAGGTCTATAATAATATAATAATTATAACATTATAATAATATAGTAATATAGTAATATTATTATTATTATTATATTGTTATGTAATAATATTATAATTATAATAAGTATTCGAAAAAAAATGATCATTATAATGTAAGCAGTATTTATTTAGTGACTAATGATTTTGAGTGATTTATTAGTGTATGCACCTCTACATAGAATTCTAAGAATAATTCAATATGTAAGGGATAATTATTATAATTATTCTTATAATATTATAATATCATATTATAATATATTATGTATCGTCTATTCCCTCTCCACGTGCTTACTTGTCTATACATATAGGCCAGTCGGTAAAGGTCAATTTAGACCAAAAGTACAAGTAATTTGCAATACGGCTGAATTTTTTTTATAAGTACATTAAAGTATGTAGATTAACATAAAAAAAGTTTACCAGTCTATCGATTTCCCAAAGTCGAAAAAAAAAATCGATTATCATTTTTTTTCGATTATCCTTAATATTTCGAGCTGGGATGAAGATAGAGGAAAATAAAAAATACCACCGTGTAGGGGAGGTATTTTTCAACAAAAAAGGTCATTTGTATTTATTTCGTCCGAGCAATGGTTTGTCTGGAAAAAATTCGATAATGCAGGTATGTATTTTGCAGCAGGGGAAATCACTAAAAGGGGACATCTTATTCATATATGAAGCGTTGGCTCATTCTAAATTGGCCGAATTTTAATATATCGAATTGAAACTTGACATAGGAGTTAAAATATATATTTTAAACATTTATGCTGAGTCTCAGCTTGTTATCTTGAAAATGACCCGATCTAGAGCCACTTGACTTATTAATGGGTTTCTCTACTTTACGAGTACCGGACCCACCAATTCATTTTAAACAGCTCCAGTTTATAAAATTTTCAAAATATCAACATGAAAGTTTTTTTACAAGTTAAATATATAGATTCAAACAAGATCAAGGAGTATAAACCTTTTTTATTATTTACTTTTCAAAGCACAAGTAACTTAAAAAAGTATAATTTTAGACCTTTTTAGATTTTTCATCAAAACGCTTGAGTTAATCGGCTGCAGATTAGTCAATTTTTTAAATATAGTTTTTAAAATAAGTGTAGCAAAAAACAATTGTGTTTTTAACTTCTGTACCAAATTTTAAATCGATATGTTCAAAAATGTCGAAAATGGAGTCGTTGAATCCAAAAGTGTTATAGTTAAAACGAGATAGGTAAAACAGAAGACCATTTTCAAGCGCCTCGTTTTTAAAAAATAACTTTAAAAAAATCGTTCATACTTACTAAGAATATTTATTTATACTGGTGTACTCAACTTGTAAAACAAATTTGATGTTGATATTCCAAAAATTGACGAAACTGGAATAGATTGAAATTCGTTCGTGAGTCCGGTACTAGTAAAATCGATAATCGAAATCGACTCCTAGATCAGGTAATTTTCAAGATAACAAGCTGAGACTCAGCATAAATGTTTAAAATATATATTTTAACTCCTACGTCAAGTTTCAATTCGATATATTAAAATTCGGCCAATTTAGAATGAGCCAACGCTTCATATATGAATAAGATGTCCCCTTTTAGTGATTTCCCCTGCTGCAAAATACATACCTGCATTATCGAATTTTTTCCAGAAAAACCATTGCTCGGACGAAATAAATACATATGACCTTTTTTGTTGAAAAATACCTCCCCTACACGGTGGTATTTTTATTTTCCTCTATCTTCATCCCAGCTCGAAATATTAAGGATAATCGAATAAAAAATGATAATCGATTTTTTTTCGACTTTAGGAAATCGATAGACTGGTAAACTTTTTTTTATGTTAATCTACATACTTTAATGTACTTATAAAAAAAATCAGCCGTATTGCAAATTACTGGTAGTTTTAACCTATACCGACTGGGCTAATACTATTAGCTGACAGGACAATGTTCGCTATTGCAATAATATTATGGTTACCTACAGCAAATGTTACATCTTAAAGTATTTTAGCTGATTCTGTGTGTATTTTGAGTGTTTTTTTTTTACCGCTTGCCTATGTGCTTTTACGCGATTTGTACTAGAAAAACGCTTTCCTTTTTTTCCTCGTTTTTTGGTATTTGTTCTATATGTGACCGAACTGCATCAGATGATGATGTACACTGTTCTGATAGGGTTGGAAGTTGAGAAATTTGGAGACCTTCGTCTGAAACCTGGAATTGGGAAGCTGACTGTATTTTCTCCACACTAATATCCATTGAGTTGTCAGGTAAAGAAGGTATGAGAGGAATGAGAACATCAAAGTGGCCTCTCGTCAGTTCTCCAATAAACCTTAGCCTCCCTACTCCCTCAATCGGTTCGCCAAAACTCTCCCACAACAAATAACCATCTCTGGATCTCTGTACACCTGAAATTCATAAAAAATATTTCGGATGTTTCTTGAATTTCACAGGAGGTTCCAAAAGTTACCGGTTTGCTCAGATCCACAATATATTCTTTTTGTTAAATAAATATCTCCTGTTACTTTAAAAGTATATGGTTTGAACCTGCGCCAATTGTTTGAAACATGACTAACAACTCTGGTCCTAACTTCAAACCCCAGTGAATCGTGTCATGTACAATTAAAGCCAAAGAGTAGAATAAGCATTAGCCATCTGGCCTAGAAGAAACTACTCTGTGAGGAATAGACACTCCATTAACGTGTATGACCTCCATTGTTGTAATATGAACCTAAATTTTATATTTAAGTGAGTAATAATAAGTTACAGTAAAATAAAACAATGTAAAATATTACTTTGTCAAAATGTACAAAATGTAAAGTTTTTTCTAAACTTACTTCAGTTGGACACAAATCAACCTTCTTTACAAAACTTAAAACCCACAAATATAATCTATATATATAAAATTCAATGTATGTCCGTTTGTTTGTCCTTTATGCGTTACCAAACCGTCCATCCGATTGCTTCGAAATTTTGCATAGTAACACAGGTTAACCCAGGGAAGGTTTTAGGCCATTTACCGAAGTCCTAGGACATTAGGCCTACGCCCCAGTGGCCCTCAAAGTTTCAATGTTAATCTTATGGAAGGTCAATCTTAAGGAAGAAGAAGAAAGATTTCTTTTGATTTTATCAGAAACAGCTGTTCGTATAAAAAGCTTAAAACAGCTGATTTTGATCAACAGCTGATTTTGATCAACAACTGATTTGGATCAAAAACTGAATATAATTTTAGATTAGGTAAATCAAGCAATGAGCAGAATCCCATTATAATTTACATCGGCCCTCAGGGATACGAATTACAGGCTTTCAAAGTTTCAAATTAAGCAATAGCGAAACATTGCCGGGTCAGCTAGTAATTATTATAATTATCCCTTACATATTGAATTATTTTTAGAATTCTATGTAGAGTGCATACACTAATACCTTACTAAAAACCATTAGTCACCAAATAAATAATGCTTACATTATAATGGTCACTATTTTTCGCATACTTATTATTATAATAACGTATTATTATACACTATGTATCGTCTATTTCTTCTTTACTCTCTGACTTGTGTCTACGCAAAAAGTTTGCGTGACGCGAGATTTCAGAAAGATAGTCAAGCGAAAGTGCCTAACGGGCAATAGAAGTTACCGCTTCAAAAAGTAAGTTATTCAAATTAAACTAAAAGTGAAGAAAAAAAAACTCAAAAGTTTTTGTTTTAAATGGCAGATATTGGACCATTTATCTTAAAATTACGTTTTTGTTATATAAATCGTTACCTATTATCCTTAATAAAAAAGTATACTATAAGTATAAAATTTAATATCGGATATTTCTCCACCGAATTAAACATTTATTTGTTTTTGTTTTTGTTTTTTGTTAAGTTAACCAAATAATAGTTACGAAAATTTGAAATTTGTTTGGATTACTTTTTGCCATTTTAGCCTTTTTTTAGGTCACTTTAACATAAAATGTCGTAATACCTAAAACGCTTAGCGGGAAATTAGACTAAGCCTACTTATTATCATAGTTTTTGTTTTTAATTTCATGATGCCATTATTTATAATTCAGCAACAGATATCTTGTAAATTGTAGATAAGGGGGTGATAGGCCTAGAGCATGCACAGAGATAATTAATTGACTAAGAAGAGCAACCCGCGCTTTTAAACCTCCTGAAATAGCACATTTTTGAAGACTTAAAACTCATCGTATATACCTTTATTACAATGTTTTTAAGCTGGAGATGAGTTTCAAGTCAATATCTCAAACTTTGCTAAAACTGTATAGGCTTAGAAAAAATGCGCGTTAATGATGTTACAAAATAAATAGACTATGCCAATATGCCTAAACTATTTTAGCATATAGATTAAATTTGTTTAGGATACACAATTTTTTACTGAAATAACAATAAATGGATTTAGTTGTACAATTTTAATTTTGCTTTGTTACTTACCTAAATAAATTAGCACATTTTTCGAAGTGATAACAATTGGCCAATAATTTGTATTTTTTTTTTTTTATTTAACTAAAAGTTTTAAATAGGTACTGGGATAAAAGACAAAAAAGTAAATACAGTATAATAAAACTCCATATTTTCACCTCACCCAATAAGGTATTACAATTTGATTGTATTACGAAAATTTCAGATCATTAATTTTGAATCCTTTATTTTTTTTAAACGTCATCAGCAAATGAGTAATTTTTCAAATATCAAATTTGTCATCCTAAATTGAGCGTGAGGAAGTGTTCAAAGTCGGAGAATTAATTTTGTGATCGGTGAGTATTTTATAAATTTTTTTTGTCTTCATTGTGAATTTATTACCATTTAAAAAAACCTCCCGAGTTCGTTTTTATAAAAATTCAAATTTTTGTTAAATTTATGAATCGATTACTCTATTCAAAAAATATTACTCGAGCGTCTGGAAATTCAGTGAGTCCTAATAATACCGTTAATACAAAATTGTAATACACATTCACACAGTTTGCTAGGTTTATATAATAAAACAAGTAAGTCAAGTAATATATTATTTTGTAAATTTTAAATCAAATTCAGAATTAAAGTTCAAGGCAAACATAAAATAATCTAATAGATTAGGTAAGTTTGCATGTCCAAATTGCCAGGTTTAGTTGTTATGCACAAACCTAAATACAGTATATCACCTTCAAACCTACATCTACAATATGTAGTGTACTATAGTTCAATATACACAACATAAATAAGCAAATACGCACATGTAATTTAATAACCTCTCCTTATGACTCTGTGAATAAACGTGACGACATGCTCCCCTCCTCTTCATCCTTCATGTCTGAGTCTTGAATCATCTAGTCGGACAGATGACAGCGTTCTAGAAAAATTTAGCTCTGATCTGACAAATGTTAGATAAGAGTTGTAAATATGCCGGTAAAATATGATTTTAGTAGAATCAATTTCTGGAGAAGATAAATTAGAAAAGAACATTTTTAAAACGAATTTGTTTAAGGATAATTTAAATCTGAGTGTATTTACAAGTGTGGTTGGAATTATGTGTACTTCATAGTATATTATTGTGTTTAGTAAATTGTTTTCTTAGTTAAACATTCTGTTACATACATTCCTAAAAAACCAAAAATGGGGGCTCACGTTTCTAGAAATGATTTTGAATGGACATATGATGAAGAACCTCATGCCAGTAGAAGGAAAGAAATTTTAGGTTAGTAACACTTAGCATAAATAATAATTGTCACTGATTGGCCAATAACGTTAAATACTTCTAATTGGCATGGTTCTCACTAATTTGCAACTTGGCTAATATGCCAAAAATCTCTAATTTCCTTAGGCTAACTAAACATAAAAACACATTTAACCAGTAAAGTAAAAACTTAAGGTGATTGGGTCAAATTTCAATGTCTTACTAGGCCTACCTGGTGAAATCATAACAACTGAGCTTTTTTAGAAAAATAGTTGGCATAAGTTTACTATTCGACCCTAGCGTAATATTTTTGCAATTAAAGTTTTACATTCTACAGTTAAATGTTGAATATAGGTAAACATACTGTGACTAAATTCTATAGGTTAGAACCTTTTAGGTTTTTTTTTATTATTATTCTTACATTTCTGTTGTCATAGGTTAACCTAGGGTCGAATAGTAAACTTGCGCCAAATAGTCTAGTGCAGTAAACCTGAGAGCACATTGTCACTGTTTTAATGTTTAACTATGAGTCTAAATGGGAAGCTCTCTATAATAACACTAATTAAATAATAATATTATTCAAAAACAAAACAAAATTCAGTAATATTAAAATAATTAGTTAAAATAAATGCAATTAAAGCTCATCTCATCAATTGAAGATTAAGTGAGTAGCCTAGCACCCTTGCAATTACACAAGCATTGAGCAACAAAATTAACAAGAGATTTCAGTGTTGGCAAATGTAAGAAAAGTACATAGTTTTCAAACCACTTTCTATACAATGCATTTATAATGTTTGAATATGTGTGACATGTTAATGTAACGAGAAAGTTAGCCCTATGTTAGTAGGGGCGCAAATTTACTATACAACCAACAGAAATGCAAGAATAAAAAAAAAAAATAGCCTGAAGTTCTAACTTATAGTCTTTAGTCACAGTATGTTTACCTGTATTCAACATTTAACTGTAGAATGTAAAACAATGTCATCATTTGCAAAAATATCAGCCGAGATTCGTATAGTAAATTTACGCCTTAGTATGAGATAGCCTACCAACAAAGCGAGGTTAATTTAAGCATAGGTAGGCATTATTACAATACATTAATAAATATCAATTTTATACATTGTTTGAATAAGTTATATTTGTGGGAAGTTAGCACAATGAAAAACAAATGTGTTTATGACAATAGAAGGAAATGCCTTTATGAGCCAATCAAAGTTAGCTGAGGGGTGTGTAAATTTCATATATAATACAATTTCAAAACATGAAATTGTTCAATTTTCTTTAATATCATTAATATAATTTTCTTTAATATCAAGTATTAGGTTATACTTATGTCTTTGGGTACGCTGCAACATTAAGTTCTATTGAATTAAATTAAATACTCAATTGAACACCACAATTACATTCTATTTGATTTTTTGCGCATAGGTTGGTACTTACTGCTTTATAGTGTGGAGGTGTATTGTAAATTTGAATTTAGGAGAGTGCTACCACCAACCTAATGTCTGCAATTACCTAGGTTTGACAGGTTTTTTAATATAGCCTAACTGAATAATATAGGATATAGGCTTACAGATTTTTGTCCATACAGATTGGCACCCATAGTCGATATATAGCGCGACAAAAAATAGGATAGGTAGGCCTACTGAACCAGTAATTGTTAATGTTAACCATTTATTAATACTTTAATATATACCGAGCACAGAGTAATGATATTAAATCTAAAAATATCTTTTAAATGGTTTTGTATTAAATTTTGTGTTGCTAAAAAATTTACTCACAAATTTAATTTGGATTTATCAAAGAATTGTGTCTGAAAAAGGTTAAATATTTAACTTCTGACATTTAGAGAACAAAAATAATGTACCATCACTCCAACACATTTGTAACGAGTGATTGTATATTGAATATTTGACGCACTAAAAATCTTTCAATCTCAAAAACACAAACACCATTGGAAAGGTAATATTTCAAACTTTAATTTTTGTATTTAGCCTACAATTTATTTCTAAAACGTATATTTACATAGGTAATCGTCGTTTTAAAATTGTAGATTTCTGTAAACCTGATTCCACGCGTGGATTCGAATACAATTGTACTGTTATTTCCCACTTATTCAACATCCCAGACCATCTACAGGAATATTTTGATCAAAAATATAAAGATACCATGGGATTCGTCAAGATTTGATCTATCTAAAGATGCCTTGCAATCAGATGTCACTACTATACAATTTGAATGACGAAGCTTTCTGTAAACCCTTGTGATTGGACAGTTTTGAAACCAATGAAACAGCACATTTCTCAACTGAGATAACGCCCACAATCCCATATGTTTTTACAGATTTCTTTATACAATTCTGTAGAGAAAACTTGCAGCTTTCATTCAGTGTGAACTAAACTGGATATAACCTGTTATATGTTTAGTCAAACAGCGATGGAAAGTACAAGGTTTTCGTGAATTAGAGCGGTCGCATGGGACTGTCTGGCCCATTTGATTCTCACGGTAAATCCCAATGAACTTTTTCTTTCCTTTACACGCGATAAGTTTTATTTGATTGACCTCATTTTGTTATTCAACTAAAGATATTTCAAACACTTTAGTGAACTAAGAAAAGACAAGTAGGCCTATACCGTTCTTTTCTTTGATTTATTCTCTACACTTTGTTATAATAATATTTCATTTTTATCAAAGCAAATATTTCTAAATTACGTTTCAAACCAGGCCTAGTTTTTTTAGCACCCTTGTAGTTGGAACATAAAAACTGGTGTTATCAAAATAAGAAATTTGAAATTGATAAATGTTTTTATACAGTTCTATTTAGAACTAAATTACGAAACTTTTGTATACTTATGAAAAAATTACAAAAAATGTTTACCACTTTTTATGTAAACCTAAAGTTGAAGTTTTATTTTTCGTAACTGAACATTTTTTGTTTCTTGAGCTAATAACTTTGTAAATTTTACATCTCTATCATTGTTTTCCTGGCATATATAAATTCTTTGAACCTTTATCTACAAAAAAGCTATGGAACAATTTTAAATTGGGCTAGAATAAACGTAAAAAAACATGGTTAAAATACAAAAACTTAGACTATTTTTAACAAACTTGGATTGGGGTTCATTTACTAGGTATTTTTGATGAATTTTTGAAAAAATGCTTGCACACGCCCAAAAATCCATTATTGTTTAATTTGCTTAGTATTTTTTGTTTTAGCAAAATACCCACAAATAAAGAAACTATTCGGCTATGATCCAATGTTCAAGTGGATTGTGTTAATTATGGTTCTGACACAATTGTTTATGATATTTTTCGTTATGAAAGACCAGAGTTGGCTTATGACATTCCTAGTCGCCTACTGTTTCGGTGGAGTGATAAACCATTCTTTAATGTTAGGTAAGTCTCAATAAACTATATATTTTTATTGATTACATTTGAAGTAGAGTAACGGATTAGAAATCCTTTACAACAGCCAAGCTGTTAATAATGTAATATGAAACTTTTCTAGTGTAAGAGATGGAGTATATATTTCTTGATTCCATAGTTTTTTCAATGTTCTCAGTTTCAATTTAAATTGATCATAGTTGTATTTTAAATTACAATGAAAGCACCGTGAAAGTAGTGCTTATTCACGCCCGTGAAGCAGGATGTGATTGTGAAACTAGAAATGATCTCATATTTTGATTGGTGACACATGTCATCTTCTTTTGTCATATTGTTTCATCCTTTTTTCAAATATATTTAATATCAAATGAGATATAATTTAATAAAATTATTTTATTATTTTTTTATTAATTCTTTTCTTTTGAAAAATTAAAATGGAATAAGATAATCTTATAATATATTGTTAGTAATATATTACCCCCCCCCCCCCCCCCAACCCCCCTCCCTTTTATCCAAATCAAGAAAACATAAGTTAATTATTTTTTAAGAAAATAATCAAACTAATTCTTTAAAAAAGTGCTTTATTGTTTTTCTAATAATTAATTCATAAATATTAAGTTGCAATGATATATATGTTACATAGTGCTACACAAATAAAAGTTATTTTTTGAATTGGGCTTGGCTTATATTAACTTCTGCATTAAGTTTTATATTGGTTGTTAGTTATTTTGATCTACCGAGACACAATTTTTACTGTCCAAGTTTAGGACATTCAAACCCTTCTGTACATTCAATAGATGGACTTTGTTCTTCAAGCTGAATTGGATCTGGAAAGTTGGAAGAGTATATACAGGGTTTTAAAAAAAACCTTTCAATACTTTGGGATATAATTCCTCATATAAAAAGAAAGAAAAAAGTTCGCATAAACATAGGCCCAAAAAGGCTTAGTTTTTCAGATATCCAGCCATTTCGTTTTTTGTACAAAATAATTCATATCTAGAAAAAGGTTTGACTAATCGAGTTCAAACTGTGCATGAAGTTTAACCTAACAATGATATAACTCAAGAAAATAAGTGATTAAATCTAATCATGTGTTTCAAAATTTCAAACCTAAATTACCTAAATAATGATAATACATACAAATGTACATACAATATTGCTGTGTTGGTATAGGATGCCTGGTTGAACAAACCAATTTTTTCTCATAACTTTTTTTCTGCCTCGTTAATAGGGCAGAACGAACCACTTATCCTCCGGGGGCAAAACAAGTCCATATAAAAAGCATTGAGTTTATTTTGTCTCCCGTCTTTAAGCAGGCTGTAGATTATACTCAATGCTTTTTTTATTTGCACTTTTCCGTTTGCTAAATCATATGTTAGTGAATCAACAACGCATCAATGAACCAATGAATCAAAAACGCATTATCCGTGTCTGTGCATTCTTAGCATAACCTCAATTGTTTTTTTAAGTAAACCCCCGGTTAACCAAACTAAGGGGGGGGGAAACCGTTTCGGATAAAAAAGTTTCTGTTAAGCCAGCGATACTCGCTACGTGCAACTCACACTGCCAGGCTATATAACATAATCGAAACAAACAACACGTGGTTTGGAAGTCGACTTGGAGCCTGGAGAAGAAGAAAGAACGGCGAGTGCGCGTGCGTTGATAAAAAAAATCGCTTCCCAGGCGTATGCTTGCGATATATAGTGGGCGTAGTCGGCAATGTCGGTGTGAATTGTTCTATAGGAGGGATGGGAGAGTTAGCAGTGTTGCTACAGTGGAACCCCCCTCTACCTTTTTGACAGGACCATCCGGTGATTCCATTTTTCCATATTTTCAACCTAATTATTGTGTGTAAAACGTTAAAAATAAAGTTTCTGTTACTCTGTGCGAAAAGAAATAATTAGTTTATTTCATGGTTTGATTCTGAGGAGGGAGAAAATAGGCGGCCCAACATCAAAGGAGAGGGGGATTTCTAATATTTTTCGTAGTTTGGTTTCCGTCATGTATGTCTGTCTGTCCAGGTAGAACTTTGCAATCGAGTTTAAACTAACATCTCAATGAGCTAGATACTTGAAATTTTAAATATGTCAGCACTGGATGACAATACAATATTCAATCGGAGTTCGGTTTCCGACATGTATATCTGTCTGTGTAGAACTTTGCAATCGAGTTTAAACTAACATCTCAATGAGCTAGATACTTGAAATTTTAAATATGTCAGCACTGGATGACAATACAATATTCAATCGGAGTTCGGTTTCCGACATGTATGTCTGTCTGTGTAGAACTTTGCAATCGAGTTTAAACTAACATCTCAATGAGCTAGATACTTGAAATTTTAAATATGTCAGTACTGGATGACAATACAATATTCAATCGGAGTTCGGTTTCCGACATGTATGTCTGTCTGTGTAAAACTTTGCAATCGAGTTTAAACCTAACTTCCTGATGAGCTAGATGTCATTTTTAATAAAGTTTCTTCCATAGTAAAATAAAAATTATTTGCTAAAACTGCAGCTGGAGGAAAAATTTTGTGTGTCTTCCAAGAAGAAAATATCCTTCAAGTACATTTCCTTTCGGAGCGACAAAGTGATACTTCCCTCCCTTAAGACACAAAACTGTTACACCTCAGTATTGAACAGTTAATGATAACACTTTTTCTAAGAAGAATGTAATTTTAACAAACATTTTATTTTAAAACGCCCCCTTCTGTTTATGTTGCAGCTATACATGAAATTGCGCACAATCTTGCTTTTGGCCACGCGAGACCTTTAGCAAACAGAATGTTAGGAATGTTTGCCAATCTTCCGATAGGATTTCCATTTTCCGTTACGTTCAAGTTTTATCATTTAGAACATCACAGGGTTTGTATAGTTTTACAGTATTAAGTTAGTTCAGAATATTTTAGGAAATAATGAAGGCAGGGAATTTAAATTGATGATTAGAAGTAAGATTATCTTATAACTTTTCTGCAATATTAAGTATGAGTTTGATTTAAATCACTAATATGTCATGTAAAAGGCCATCTGGAAATTGTTGACATCTTAAAAGAAACACTTAACTTAAAACTAATTTATTAGAAAATTTTCATAGGAAAGATGAGTTATTGCAGTGACTGACTCTTACGATGAGACCTAAAATCGGGGAGTGGTCGACCATGGTTCCCACGTTTTTATATATATTTATGTATTCACACTCTAACGGCCACATTTTACATCCGAATTTGGTACACTTGTTGGTTTTCCAAGTCGCCCAGAGAAAATCCAACAACCTGAAGCACATTTTTTGGCCAAAAGTAAATATTTTTTGAGATTTTTCTTACTAGGATGAAACCTTTTTGGAGTTTTATCTAAAAAAATAAATATGGAAGATAATTCTGCAGATTTTGTTTTTTACACGATCTTATAGCCCCCGTCTGGTTTCCCCAAAATCGATCAAAACGTAAAATACCACAAAAGTACCCGGTTCAAATCCATGTGGGGGCAAGGCAAAGCAGTCAATAATCCGATGTCGCAAGGTCGAGGTGCAAACTCACAATTCAAGTTTTTGCGCTGCAGGTAGAACGAAGTAGCCTATGAGCCCCTTGGAGGCTGAGGTGCAAACAAATCATATTAATACATTTCGTACAGCTGAGCGCTCATTGCTTCATTTAAAAGCATTTTATAAATCCATCTTTTGTAATTGAGTACTGAATATTCTTTATAAAATTGTGGATCTGACTTGCGATGCACTTTTTATACATCTTTTATTTTATAAGGAGAAAAGTTCAAACTTTGTACTGAAACAATGTTAATTGCATGACAGATGAACGGGATTTAAAAAAATGTGAATCGCAAAATGGATGCGTATTGGTTAAAATTGGGACTATGAAAACCATTTTATGATAAAAAATAAACGCTTTTCAATTTAACATTGTTCTTACGGGATAAAAATCCAAGAGGTCTGCCACTACAGCATGCCCTTAAGAATGTCTTTCCCTAATAGACAAGTTTTATCTCTGGGTCTTTTGACAAACGATACGGCTCTACCATAGGTGCCATCGGATGTGCAGAGAAATTGTTTTCGTATTTAATAGCTTAACTTGGCTTAAGGGTCGGCTCTAGTAAAACAGAAAGCAACCTGCGACTCCCTTTAGCGGCGGTAGGTTACGCGGATATTGCTCATCCTAAATCCATTTAAAACCCGCAATTATTCAAATAGCGTTTTTTTTTAAATACCAAACTTTTGGTGACAAAATTCTTCATCCGAATGGCTTGGTAATTTTTCGCTATAATTAATAGTTACAACCTAAAAAAAATATTTAAAATCACCCTATAGTGGCGGTAGGTTACACGGACATTGCTCAGCCTAAATCCATTTAAAACCCGCAATTGTTCTAATAGTGTTTTAAAAAAAAATACCAAACTCCTGGGGGCAAAATTCTTTATGCGAATGGCTTGGTCGTTTTTCGCTATAATTAATAGTGACAACATAAAAAAATATTAAAAATCAATGTTTTAAATTGTTAATAAATATTAAACAAAATGTTTTTCTTAGTTTTGGAAAAGCCATTTGCATGCATATTGGCCATAGCTTTAAAATGACATATCGTTCATAAGTATGCGATAAAAAATAAAGGAAAAATTTGGATTTTAATTTAACATTGGTCTTATGGAGTGTCAGCCACCATGGCCGACAGCTAGAGCCGACCCTTAATCAGATTCAGAACAAAATGAACAACATTCTTACACAACAGCCTTGTAGTTATAATCTTAATGGTGTGGAAATATGTCTTTGTGTATGATTGTGAAAACTTTGAAGATAAAGTATAATATTATGCTTGTGATATGTGAAAGACTGAAAGATTGTGTTATCTTTTTTTTTACTTGAAGTGACTCAATAGCATTGGTATAGTAAATTACTAAGTAGATAAGTGTTTTTTTTTTTTAAACTTGATTAACTTGAAAATGTTCACACGTGTCAAGGAAATAGGCGTAGTTTATTTTATTTTAACTGATTTAACGGCAAAATATATATATAATTTGTGTTTTCCGCACATCTATGGCGCAGTACCTTTCGAATGATTTAAGCTTCATTCATCTCCTTTTATAATCTTACCTTCTAAAGCGAGAGATAATTGTTTGTCTGCTAAATGGATCTGGAATCTCCGTCTAAGGATTTTTGATTTTTTGATTTTATATTAGGCTTTTGGCCACGAGAAATCGATTGGAAATGGTCACCAGTCTGGGAAAATTCGTTTTCTACGTCTTTTTATTAAATTAAAAAGTGAAATTTGTCCATTTTAAACAATACAAAGCACAGCTGATGCAAATGTTTTCAATGCCATTACAATAATCATCTGCTTTCTTTTAAACTGTATATTTTATTAGAGGTAAGCCTAATATTTATAGTTACCATGGCAACGAATACATAATAAACATACCCTTTATTTAGTTGTTTAATGTTATAGGCCTAACCTAAACGATGTTCACGGAAATTTGCAATAATAGTAGTTATTGACGTGAGCGAACTAGGCCCTAGGAATAAATCGATATTGAAATAATACTTTAATTTAGGCCTGACTTATTTCTGAGGCATAGCGTTGAGATTGTGGTTAATCCTTTAACTGTATTTTTATTACAGGTAAGCCTAATGTTGTATATACCCTTTATTTAGTTGTTCAATGTTATAGGCCTAACCTCAAAACTCAATAATCCAATATTTATTATTGAAATCATAGCCCTGCTTATAATCGAGCTTTAGCTCGGTCTCCAGGTACTAAATACTAAAAAAAAGGTACTACAAATTTCGATGTTGACATATTAATATAATGATATTTGTTTGTTGTCTTTTGTTTCATTATTTTACGACTGATTTGAGATTCATTGTTTTCTAACAGTGCGTGTTATTTGGAAAAAACCTAAGAATAAAATGATCACTCATTGCATGTTGAAATTCATAGTTAGTCGCAATGTTATCAGCCTGTGAATCTGATTTCCTTGTGGGAAATAATTGCAGAGTTTCCTGTCGACCATTTGAAATGATCACTATAACTCTGTTGAAATAAACAAATTTAATACCTAGATTTTCTATGCTTTATACAATCTATTCTAAAATAAAAGGTTTTGCTCACAATCATTTGGCTCAAACTTTAAGAAGAGATTACATGGCTACTTAAAATTAAAGATGTTACGTATTTACTTAATTTTGTTTCTTTTAACTTCCCTCCTCAGTCCTGAAACTTCAAATTTAAGAATTTCTAAACGGTTGATGAAAGTAAAGGACGAACTTTGCCTTTGTGTAAAATAATTGTACAGGAATTCTAAGTAATTATAATATGTATGTTTGACTTGGAAGCTTAAGGAATGACAAATAGGTGCAGAAAAGATGCATCTCCCACCCAACTTGCAGCTAACTCTAATAAAGCCGAATTCGTCTGAATATAGCATATGTTTGTGTGTATGTTTAATACCAAGGCGACCGAACATCGCTCAGTACTTTTTTTTAGGAAATAGTATGCAAATACGAATTACATACTGAATTTGTTTATGTATTTTAGAAATAACAAATAATAATTATAATCATTAGATCATTTATATTACCTTTATAGAAATATAAAGAATGCAGAAACTGGTGAAAAGGGTTTTACAACGGTTAATAACACCACAAAAATAATGTTTTAGTTACGTTTGGTGTTGAAATCAGCTGGTAATGGAAATATCATAGGAAACAGCTGATTACTGTTATTATTATAGTCAATAAACATATGTAATGATTTTAAACTCCAAAAGCCCAATGTTAAACATTTTCAATCTTCAAATGAGTTGTTTAGAAAAATACGAGTTTTCCTGAGGTACCGGTAGTGGTTTTCACCAATCGATTTTTTAGACCCAAAAGCCCTCTAACCCAAACTTTCAGCAAAATCCTTCCGCTGGATCTCGAGATTGCTCGTACGTATAAACAAACAGACATTGCTCGTATTAGAGTATAGGATAGGATATTGTATTGTGTATAGTTATGTTTTGTCCTAAAACAACATTGCCTCTCATTAATGTAAATTTCCATTCCACTTTCTCCCAAAAAATAAATTGTATTAAAAGTAAATATTTATTAGAATATTTTGTATCGTAAATAACATTCAATTGAACAAATAAGTTAAATATTTTAGTATTTAAATTATATTTGTCAACTATAACACTGTTATATCAATTGCTATAAATCTCCAACAGTTTTCATTCAGCGACCATTTTTCAAATTATTATTATAATGCACATTAGAACCGCTCTAATTCAGACCTCAAGCAATCCGGATTGACAAAAATCTGAAATAAAATTGGTAAAAAATCATATATGTTTTGTTAACTTATTATTTTTTTTATGAAAAATATTATGAATAATAAAAAGATATTT
Source organism: Philaenus spumarius (assembly GCA_018207615.1). Classification (NCBI taxonomy): domain Eukaryota; kingdom Metazoa; phylum Arthropoda; class Insecta; order Hemiptera; family Aphrophoridae; genus Philaenus; species Philaenus spumarius. The sequence goes on from JAGFPH010000592.1 coordinate 227,634, forward strand.
TGTAACGCATTCAATGTCCAACCCGACTACAGCACAACATCAAATAAAATAACTTCCCTCGCTAACGTCTAGTCTCTAGGCAGCAGTTTATTATCAAATATATTGTAGCGTATATATAGAGTGCACTTGTACGCCCATATCAGCACTTCGTTAAAAATGTCACTCTGGTCCAAAAAATCAGGCCACTAGTTAAAGAACGCTTTTATTTTAGACTATCAACAGTCTAGTTATATTTTGTTGCTGAAGTAGAATTACATTAACAGTAATTTATCGCCTTTTAAATAAAAATAACATATGATTGGTTATTTATTAAAAAAGTGTATCGATATGATAGGGTGACCAAATCATTTCCGGGGAAAACCGGAGCACAACCAGCAGGGCACAAAAGGAACCCCCCCCCCCTCCATATGGGTATATACCCAAGTTTTTAATTATAAAATATTGGTATTTTTTTAGAAATTTATGTTTTGTAAATACATTTTGTTAGCCTGATTATAGACTATTGATTAAAACGAGAAGCACAAAATGTACAATGGCTTACTTCTATATCTGTTTAATTAATTATATTTAATTCATAGTGTATTATTTACAAAAATGTTATACTTTTTAAAACATAAAAACTGTAGAATTTTTAGTAAAATTTAATAAACATAAGCTTTAAATATTACTGAGTGTTTGTAGATAGAATGCTTTACCATTTAAGAATTAAAATTAAAATTTTACAAAAAGAATTAGCAATTCTATTCTGTATTATTTTGTCCAGTTTTGTTTATATAGTGTGCTTTTTATTTTTAGTACCAAGGTGATGAGAAATTGGACACCGACATCCCGACTTACGTGGAAGCAAAGCTTTTCTGTACGACACTAGGCAAATTTTTCTGGGTCCTCCTGCAACCACTGTTTTACGCATTGCGTCCTGTCGTTACGTATCCAAAAGAACCAACTTTCCTAGAGCTTGTCAATGTTATTGTACAGCTATGTTTCAATGTGATTGTCTATTACTTTTGTGGTAAGTTGCTGTGTGCGGGCGGAGGGTGATATCTTGTTGCTTGCTTTTTACCGTTAAGTCAAACCTAAATGTTCTTGTTAATTTCATGCAAGTCCGGAACCAAGTGACGGTAGTGATACAAATTATTTGTTGTGAGATTGGTTTTCTACTTTTGCAGATATTTGTTGTTTTTTTTTAGTAGTACTAAAGTTACCCAAATGTATTGTCTAACCGGTTCTCAACCTTTTTGCAGTTGTGTTCCCCATACCAACTTCTTTTCATGAATTGTACCCCCTTTCCCCACCCCCCCTCCAACTATAATTCGTATCTAGTACAAGTCTAGCGTCAGTAATGAGCCTTCAGTACAGTAATACGGTTAGTAATAAATACAGTTTAAAACTGTACGAGTGCTGCATTTTGCGATTACATTTGAACACTTCAATACTAAATATAAAATGTTACAGAAAGTACTTTTTTAATAAGAAATGTTGAAAAATTAGTTCTGCCATTAGTTTTATTATAATTAAAAAGAAAATTACTTTAAAGTGCTAACACTTCTGTCACTTCTTTTACTGGCAATTTATATTAGTGAAAGCCCTGTCCTTACTTTGTTACACACAATTTTTTAAGGTTAGGTTAAAAAAAAGCCACGTCCAGCCTTATGTCCGTGGCAGTATTCTACTGGTTTCTGTATGTATTTTTCATAAATGTGTAGGACGAAAAAGCTCTTTCTACCAGTTCTGTGGATGGGAAAGGCAATAAAACCTTAATTACCAGGTCAGACAGACGTTCATAACTATTATCTATATACAGGGTGACTCACAAAGAAACTTACAGAACGTGTTCTACTAGTGAAAATAAAAGAAAAAGTTCCTATAAACATAGGTTCGGAAATGCTTGTTTTTCCAGATAGCCGCCATTTTTTTTTACAAAATAATTGATATCTATAGAACGGTTTGACTGATTTAGTTCAAACTTGGCATGAAGTTTAATTTAACAATGATCTACCTCAAGAAAAATAATCGATTCTATCCAATGATGCGTTTCAAAATGGCGGCTGTTTGAAAAATTGGATTGGATATAAAAAGGATTGGCTTTACGTTTGCGCGACTGAAGTAAACTATCCACACATATTACGGTCGTGTATACACGTTTTATAACTTTAACGTTTGAGTACTGTCATCGCATTAACGCGACTAATATAATTACTCTACTGAATTTGCTACAATCTATTAGCTTTAAAATAAACTATTTCAACTATCGATAGGCGGTACCAGCTGACAGTAGAAAATGCAATAAAATCATGATGCCATACCGCGTTTACTAGGTTTTGTCGAAGCCTATTTTGAAAAATGAATTAGGAATATATGCTTTATCCAAAAATGAAATTTGGTTATAACAAATTGTAGAGAATACATCATAGAATTGAACTGTATACGTGAAAATGTTAAAATAACCTTATTTAATAAATATATTTCACTTTGTTTCATTAAATTACAACGAGTAAAACAAACCTCTCCCTAGCGCTAGGCATACAAAGCCAGACGCATTGTCCCATGCTTGAAATAACCTAGTCTTAGCATGAATTAGGATTTAGACTATGTTAGTCCCGAAAAAGTTAATTAATTACTGTATGTATGTTGAAAATGGGAGAATAAATCTACTGTATTTTTAAATAAAAAGAGCTTTTAATTAACAAAATGAAAACACTTTTACATGTTAAGCGTATTTACATAAATGAATGTCATTGCTTGCTGAACATCTCGGTCAAAGTAAAATGTTTGACTGTATTAATCCGTTTGACATCTGGCGGCTACACTAGCTTCGCGGAGGGAAGGACAATAGCGCGCTAGACTGAATCATTATCTTGCGAATTACAGTACGTTACCGCTTAATTTTTTTCTGAAATTCTGAAAGGGATTGATTCGGATAATCAGCAATTCGAATGGTTGGAGTTTTACTGTACATCGATTGTGGACTTTACTTTTTGAAAGCCATATTGGTTACAGCAAAGGATATTAAATGTTTATACATGTTAAATGACAAGCTCGTTTACTAAATGTTCGCAAAGTTGGATTTGGTGACACGATCAGACCTTCAGTTTGGGTAAAACATAAAAGTTGACATCCACTTACTGTCCTAGATATCATTCAAGTTATTGAAAGTGTTTGATTTCAGAACTTGAAGTTAAAGCCATTGAATTAAAAGTGTATTAAAATAATTAGTTAATAACAAAATTAAATCTAACTCTTTGTGGTTAAGACCCAATCCAGCCAGTGTTTTGTATTTGCCTAAACTTTTAATGTGCTAACATTCCCTCACTAGATATCTGTTCTAATGATTAGAATATGATTCTAAAACAAATACTGCAAAGTTATAAATAAAGTCACACAAGTAAGAGTAAGTATATTTTAAAAAGTTGTTGAATCGTCCAATAAGTCATAAGTATATTTCTTAACCCTCCCTGTGGCAGACTGCCCAAAGTGACGTTCTCTCAGGCGCAAGATGCAGCCATTTCGAACCTATGCGAGAATTTGCATAAATTTGCATATTCGGTTATTTAATACACTTAAAATCATCCAATCGTAATAAAACCGGCACCGTTGGAAAGGAAATAATTAAACTTTAATTTTTGTATTTAAAACGTTTTCGTAAAACGTATATTTACATACGTAATCATCGTTTTAAAATATGCAGATTGGCTTACAGCTGTTTCAACGCGTGAATTTGCATACAATTGTACTGTTATTTCCCACTTCTTCAACGTTCAAGCCCACCTATTTCTATCGAGATTATAAAGCTACCATTGGATTCATCAAGATTTTATCTTTATAAAAGAGCCTTCCAATCAGATGTCACTATTTTACGCGATTTATGACGAAGATTTCTGTAAACCCTTGCGATTGGACAGTTTTCAACCAATGAAACAGATCATTTGTCAACAGATATTGGGTAGGCACTGTCATATGTTTTGACAGATTTCTTTTCACCATTTTGTAGAGAATAGTTTGATCTTTCTAACGGTGGGAAGTAAACTAGAAATAACCAGTATTTTGTTCGTCTAGGCAGCAGTGGAAAGTACATAATTAGGAGTCTGGTGAGACCGTCTAGTGCGTGGGTTCCCACGTAATTCGTATGACCCTTCCTGCCTGAAGTTTCATAATCATTGATGTCATTTTGTTATTCAAATAAAGATAACTCAAACACTTTTGTGAACTAAGAAAAGACAAGTATACAGTTCTTTTCTTTGATTTATCCTCTAAATTGTAATGATACAAAATTCGAATATACAAAGTAAACAGTAGTCAC
>JAGFPH010000592.1:231940-266665 GCA_018207615.1 Philaenus spumarius
GTCGTGTCTCTGTTTATTTTGTAGTCGACGGTAAACGTGATAGGAAGGGTACACTATAACACTTTGTTATAATAATAATTTTGGACAGAGCATATATTAGTAAATTACGTTTCAAACTAGGTCTAGTTTTGTTAGCAGTTGTGTTTTTCAAACTGGTTTTTTCAAAATAAGAAATTTGAAATTGTTAAATGTTTTTATACAGTTCTATTTAGAACTAAATTACACAACTTTTTTATGCTTATGAAAAAATTACAAAAAATGTTTACTACCTGTTATGTAGGCCTAAAGTTGAATTTTTTCCTTTCGTTACTGAACATTTTTTGTTTCTTGAGCTAATAACTTTTACAATTTTACATCAATAAATTTTTTAATTGCATGTATGAATTCTTTGAACCTTTCTCTACAAAAAAGGTATGGAACACTTTTAGATTGGGATGGAGTTACTATTTTTGGAAAAAATTTTAAAATATGCATGCAAAACAGTAAAATCCGTCTCGCCAGTTTGCGCTATAACCAGGGCAGGTCTAGGGTAAAGAATGGATGAAGAAACTGCAAAACAAAGTACGGACCTCAGGTAAAAAAAACTCTGATAATATGGTAGGCCTTGAGTTCCCCCGTCATTTACATCATTATAGGCTGATTTGGAACCATACTTACTTCAAAATTTATTTTATTTGTCTTGAAATAAGGTAGTTTTAAATATATATATCAATTTCTAATCTATGTCGTCTCCAATACCAGACAGTCACTTACCCAACACCTAAACCACTTGCCGCTTTTCTTATTGAACCACCTCCATCCATCTAATTGTTCAATTGTTTCTCATTTTTGATTAAAAGATAAAAACAACACGCTTTCCACTCACAATGACAGTCTCATTCACAAAGTTTAACACCGTCACCCACTAAGAACAAAATACAGTAGCAGGGGGAAGAAACAACTTGTGGGAAAGGATAGTGAGTCCTAAATACGATTCCATGAGGAGGGGAGTGTATTGCAGGCACAAGACTTCACTATACAGTACTACCCGTCCGGTAAACGTCCCCGTACACATTGTGTTGGGTAAGAAGTGGAAATGTTTTCAGGATGTACACGGCAAACTACTGTTTTGTTTTGAGTCGGCTATTACGGAAACTCGATTGACCGAGGCTTGGATAATCGGGATTCTACTGTGCTTAAATGGTTTTCTACTTATATTTTGTGCTTCCAGTTTCAAATGGATATAAATCACTTTAAAATATTGTCGGCCCATGTATTAAATAAAACAAATTAAAGTACAGTCATCCCTCGCTATCCGACAAATTGCCGCGCGAATAGCGAAAACTAAATCTTTATAGGAAAAGGGGGTTATGTTCTTGACATAAGTTATAGAAAATTTTAAAACATTATGTACTAATACCTATAATTAATTATTTACATAAGATATAGGCAGTCGATGTTATACGCTGTCCGCGATTTCGCGGTAAAAAAGTCCTTGAAAGGTTTAGTATTTGAGCTCAGTTGTTTGGAGTGTAGACTACAGTTGATAATTTTACAAGTTATGGAGCGTTGTTTGTCATCTCACTCTTCCCTCAAGGACAGTGCTCTCATAACGGTACCTTTACCCATCCCTACCTGCTCTTTCATTATCTGGGTTTGTCTATTTTTAGAACTTAGTCATGTCCAGGCATCAAACTATCGTTTGCTGTCAGTAGCGAAAATATTGGTTACGAGTGATTAAATGTAGTCTTAATTTGAATTTCTTAAGAAATTTCTTAATTTCTTTCAAAATATTTTACTGTAATTTTAATTAATTCTTTAAAATTAATTTGACTTGCTGTACACTAAATTGATGTCTCCAACTAAATCACAGGATGCCATTGACCTTCATTTGCACAAGTCCATTTGTATTCACGAAGAAGTGTGTTGTAGGGAAATCCCATCTTGTATCTTTTGTTGTATTTGCGAGTGGTTCGCCGATGTGGTATTTATACAATGTTATTAAATTCGTACAATAATAATTACGGTGCTACGCTATAATAATTTACAAATTTTGCATGTACTTTATTGCTATTTATACAGTATTTTTTCTTTTTTTAGCGACCGAGAATAATCAAAACCGCGAATGTCGAGGGATTACTGTAACAAAAATCTAAATTGTTTTTTCTTAAATTCATTTTGTAGATTTGTTGCTTTAACGAATGGTGTTGTCGTAACATTGATATATGTCCACAGGTGGTAAAGTATTGGTGTACATGGTAATGGGTTCTCTGATGGCTATGGGGCTCCATCCTGTAGCAGGCCACTTCATATCCGAGCACTATATGTTCAAGAAAGGTTTTGAGACTTATTCCTACTACGGATGTTTGAACTGGATCACTTTCAACGTAGGATACCATAATGAACATCATGACTTCCCAGCTGTTCCGGGCTCTAGGTTACCTTTGGTAAGTCATCCTAGTATTGTAATTAACTATATTGGGACTATAACAGCACTTTTATAACCTGTCTTCATGGGGGTAATTCCAGTGTTTGAATTGGGGTGACAAATACTAACGGGTTTTGGAAAAAAAGGGTGAAAACAGCAGTTTTAAAGCGTTTTCAAAATTTTTCTCAAAATAATTACAGTTATCATAAATTTTGTTTTATCATAGACTATTCAATATCTATGATAGAACTTAAGCTTATAACAAACCATATAAATGTGTCAAGCGCTGGTATTAACAATTAAAATTGAGTTAAATTGTGTGACTATTGCAATTTTGTAATGTAGATTCAAGAAATGGAAAGTATGTTTAATAAAAACCTAGAAAAGTAAGTTAATATAATTTTATATTTTTATTCACGTACAAGTATTACTGTTTTCATACGTTTAATGTTATCATAATAAAGGTGAAGAATTAATTATGACCTCAAAGATAAGATGGTAAACATAGTTAAATGTCCATTCATTGTAAATACATTCAATAAAAATAAAATGTTGGTTCATCAGTCTAGGCCTAACCTAAATTTTTATGTGTTTGTTGCCATTAAAGCAGGTAAAGTAAATGACTTTTTATACAAATATAAAAATATACAAATACAAATACAAAAATATACAAATACAAAAATATACAAATACAAATACAAAAATATACAAATACAGATAGAGAAAGAGAAAATCGCATAGAGAGGACATAACGCTTTTTCATCAAGTCACGAAAATTTATAAATATCTATAGTCAAAATATCCATATTAAATTACATTAGGATTTGAAGAATGATGAACTACGTTCCTGACAGGGGTGCCACGACTGCACACATTTTTTATTTATTTTTTAATGTTTTTGTGCAAGAATCAGTAATAATAGGGATGAATGACAGAATTATAATTTGGATAAAATTATTTAAACCCGAATAATTTAATGGCTTTAAGAAAGTATTAATTTAATTTAAAATAAATTTTATTGGATAACTACATTTTAAAATAATTTTTTAAATAAATTAATATTGTGATAAAAAAAATTAAAACTATCTTCTATTCGTCTGACGTTGTCCTGTGACACACGTGGGCAGCCTGGGGTTTTTCGTTTGCAGAGACATCCAGTTTGTTGAAATTGCTTAAACCAACGGCTTATGCTTTTCCTAGTTGTTGTTTCAATACTGAATCGGAGAGGTAACTGCCGACTTACTTCGTGCAAACTCGAGAACGCAGAAAGCCTTTTGCTGCGTAATAGCCATCCTACTCAACTGATGGTGACACGAAACGGCTGCCTATCGGCGCGAGTACAAAAGCGGCTGTTTACGCAACTATATCGCCCAAGCAGTGGTAAACAAAAATTTGGAACTTCGTCTTTCCTTCCGTATGAAGACTGTTCATACCCAATTTATATTTCGTAAAATACAAAATAATTAAATTGGGTCCATTTTTTTTTAATGACATCGTGTACATTAAACGATGTATTCAATATAATAGTAATTACTATTCATTCTTATTTAAAATCCATGCAAGGAATTATATGATTGTAATACATCCAAAAGGAAGTCGTCTAATGTATAGACTTTAAATGCTCATTTGGTTAGGCTGAAACTGCAGGACTTGATTGACAAACCAACACACAGATTTGTAACAACCCAATTAATCTATCGTTTACAGTCAGTTGTACCCATCACCGAATATTTATTTTTCACTGAATTTTATTGTTAATACTCTATGTTTTCGTTTTTTCAGGTAAAACAAATAGCTCCGGAATTTTACGATAACCTACCTCAGCACAATTCATGGACAGCCGTGTTGTACGACTTTGTGATGGATCCTGATATCGGTCCTTACGCAAGAATTAAAAGGAAACATAGAGGACTCAAGACGTAGCATTACGACTTTGGAATTATACATGTTCCTCGATGTAATTGTTAAACACGAATTTCACAGTATTTCTGCACGTACTTATTATGCACATGAAACTATTATTTCATTTTTTAATGGATACATGGTTTACAAATTTTCTGTGTTGCTTTAAACAATAAAACAAGCTTAAGTGTAAATAAATCTTAGACTATTATTTAATTGTAATGATTGAAATTTGCTCTACTGATATTAAATATATAAATTGATATGTTTTGTACGAGTGGTTTGAAAATTGATCTGCACAGTTTTTAAAACATATAAATAAATGCATTATAATTAAATCGTATACTATCATTTTTTTGCAACTATTTATGTTTGCTTAGAGATATTATATACATATTTATTTATATAATCTATGTGTGTGTGTTTTATGTAAAGGTAGTTAAATTTGATAGTATCGCAAGTTTTCAAAATAGAATCTTTAAACTTAAAACTCATTAACATAGTAGGCACGGCAATAAATAATTTATAAATTTTATACTAGAAAATTCATATTTTAGAAACTATAACAAATTTAATGTGTGGTGTGAACTTGTAGGCCTACACTATAAAATATTACAGAACTTCAGCTTATCAGACATAACAATTAAAGTAAACATTTTTAGTTTATAAAGCATAAGAATAAAAAAAATCTTCACAATTTTTTTTTAAATTGTCAAACAATACTAGGTCTAAAATATAAGAATATAGTTTCAATGATATGCCGTTTGTAAGGGAAATAACATAATAAACTCCCTTCTCAGACCTTGTAAATTTATGAGGTTTGAAGCTTGCTATCTGATGTTGATTAATTATTAGTAATTGGAGTATACGCGTGAAAGAAAATGGTGTTGATTTTGAAAGTAAACATCGCTTGATGTTTTGACTCTTTTCAGCTGCAATTTACGTAAAAGTAAAACGTACCTAAAATGGAACATAATTCTTTACAAATCCAAAAGCGCAAGTTTTCAACTTCCCTTTTGTCGTCAATGTGCGTATCTTCTTTTGCTTCATCGCCCTATTTTCGAGATATAGTAGATTTTCCTTTCCGTATTTCTCAGATTAAAACTGACTTGAAAACAGTAAGTAGGCCTAGTCGAGGAGAGTGGGGTGGTGATTCCTAGAAGCTAGTCTGTCGGTGCCAGTATACTTTGCTAAATAAGCAATACCCCATTTGGTATAGGTCATTTGGTAAATGAAAAATTTATTAAATTTAGAAATCACATAAATACCCATTTTAAGTTTATATAAATTTTACTTAAATTACTTATTAATTTAATTTAGTTTAAATGACGATTTATATAAATGCTAACCAAATAATTAAACATGAACGGTATTTTATTGAAAGTAAACATTGCTGTGAACGAAAAGATTTTTACTTTTTTTTATCAATCACAGTAAGGATTGAAGAATTTATTAGAGGAATAAATGGATACTAAACATACTTTAAACTGTTTATAGTTAAACTTTTAAAAAGAAATTTTTTCAGAAAGTGTACTCATAGTTTATGTTACCACTCATGTTTAAATCTAAATTGAGTTAAGAAAAGTTAAATTAAATTTAAAATGCCGGGTGTTTCAAAATGAATATAGGGGTTTTAAGGCTTTGCAGTATTTATTACATTTAACTTACAATTATATATAATACATCAAATGAAAGAGCAAATAAAACAGTTTTTTCTACTAGAGTTTAGTGTGAGCACCATTTATCAAACGGCACACATCGAGTCAATAGCAGAGTTCGACCCAAACCTTGTTCAGTGTGTCTGGAGTAATTGTTGCAACGAATGCTTAAATCCTATTTTGTTTAGGTCAGCTGGTAGCGGAGGCGCAAACACATGTGCCTTTATGAACCACCAAAGTTAAAAATTGCATGGCGTCAGATCGGGTGAATGTGGAGGCTATGCGAAACAAGCTCCGTCGTCCGGAGCCTTGCAGCCAATCAAGCGGTCGGCTACAACGTTGTTTATAAAAGTGTGTTGGCCCAAGTGTATCTTGCTGCCAAATAAAGTTCTTTGGTTTGGCTTCTTCCAATTGAAGAAAGCGCCATAGTTGTAGCGCATCAAGGTAAGACTAGTTACAGTTCAGCCTGGATATGGTACAATTTGGGCGAGTGTGGTTGCAACTGCACCATCTCGTAGGGATTTGCCGACCGCTAGATGCGCACATTATGAGTGTTCACATATCCACTTAGGTGAAACGTCAATTCATCACTGAAGACGACACGATCCAGAAAATCTTCATCTTGCTGCAAGATATCATTTGCAAAGTTGGCACGTTAGAGCTTGTAACAACTGTAAACGATAACGAGATAGTTGTTCACGACTAGCCTTCAGTCCCTCTTGGTCGTCCCTTGTTAAAGACAGCTGGTGTCTTCAAACAGATGATACCATGTACGGATGTTAATATCACTTGGAAGATTACATTTGAAGTTAATACAGAACACACATTGCTCTGTAACAACAGATTCGGTCCTTGCAAACCGTAAAACACAAAAAGCTTTCTGTTCACTAGTCACCATCTAGACTACTAGCGCTTTCTAACAGGAGACAGAATAAACATTGTAAGTTTCACTTTCATTTGATGTATTATTTATAACTGTAAATTAAATGTAATAAAGCCTTAAAATCCCAATATTCATTTTGAAACACTTAAGTAAAGTAAATAACTATATAATATGAAGTGATGATGACAATGTAGATATATCAAATACAGAATGTATAAATTTGTAAAAGGTGTTATAGCACTAAAAAAAAATAGTATGTATATTTTGTTACAAAGTTATTTTCTACTCAGTAATTTATATATTGAACTCCAATTGTATATAAACATAAGAAGCTAGCTGAATACCTCAAACATGGATCTGTTTTGGAGGACTAGTCAAATAAGCTTTTACCATATTCATTTAGCATTACACCCACTGTATCAAATACTACAACTTGTTAATTTGCTTTAAAAAAATCAAGTTTAGACTAATGATGTCCACGTCAAATTATCGTTATGTTTATAAATTAAAGAAATAAATCTGAAAATATACGAGCAGAAATCTTCCTTTCCATACTCATTAGTTGTTCATTTTGTAATTTAATTGTGTTGAATGTATTTATCTTGTATGAAATTAATAAAAAATACATCCTAAAAAATGAAAGCTTATTAAATGCCAGAACACCTTATGGTCTAGTCTTCGATTGTGTGTAAACTAACCTTACTGATCTTGATCAAAGTAACTCTATTTGGTACCAATGCACACTAAATTTTAATTTTTCCCTTCGGCAAAACAGCACTGCAGCTAGACCTACAAATACAGACCGAAGACAACTTACTCAAGGTAATAATTGTATATCAAACAGTCCAAAGCAACACGTAATATTCTAAAATATTTTATGATTTGTTTCAAAATTTGGTACTTGTATAGACTACGAGTAAAACTGAAATTCCTCGACTATGCACGCATGTTTTGTTATGCTTTAACGCCATTTTCAGAAACTTAAAGAGTACGTACAGCCTGAATATGGTAAAACATGGTGTGATGAAATAAATACTATGGGTTTTCAATGGAAATAATTCGACCACCCAGCTGTACCGCTGACGTGAGTAAAGCGAATTTCCAAAATTAAGTTTAGGCCTACATGTTTTACGGTTTTAACCAACTATTTTGGAAATTTATCTACTCATGAAGGCGCTGAATATCTGCATGTGTGTAAGAAATATATTAGTAGAATTTGTTTGCACCTAAGCCTCCAGCTTCGACTCGTGCGTTCCTTCGACACACGGGGATGTGAACCGGGTACTTTTATGGTAGGTATTTTACGTTTTAATCGATTTTGGGGGAACAATGCGAGCTATAAGGTCGTGTAAAAAAACAAAATGTGCAGAATAATATCTTACATTTATTTTTTTAGGTAAAACTTTAAAAAAGTTTTATTCTCGTACAAAAAATCTCAAAAAAACTTTACTTCCAGTTGTTGGATTCTTTTTTTTGCTAACAAACTCGTCCAAGCAATGTAGACAACCAACAAGTGTACCAAATCGGACTTAAAATGCGGCAGCTAGAGTGCGAAATCATATATATAATATTTAATGACACCCGGGGATCATGATCGGTGCTCATTTTCTACTACCATAAGGGTTAGTGCAAAAACTTATTTTTCCTATGGAAATTTGTTAATAATAAAAACATGTAGGCCTATATTGTAGGATCATAAACTTTATTTTGATCTCGTCTTTTTTTCACCTAAAGATCTATAATATAGCCTACTAAATAGTTCATGGCTTTTCAATGAAAGTAATTTTAAAAAAATATATATTGTTATTATTGGCTTGTAAAACTATAAATGCATTATCAATAATGACACAATATAGAAGAAATGTTAAAATTGCAAAGTAGGCATATACAAAACAACAGCAATCATATATAGAGGGAGCATTTAGTATTTCATGTAGTTGGTAGCCAATAAAGTATTTATTTGTGGGTAGCCAAAGCCCATCCTAAGTATTTATTTGTATCTAAAACAAATTCACTGTAACAAAGTATGTATGACTAAACTCAGTGCAATTAATTTTATCAGATTAAATTAAACTACATACATCAATAAAACGTCTAAAGAATTTATTTCTGTCATTAGTCGCATCAGACTTTAACTAAAAGTTTCAATGTAGCAGCACATGATGGAACTGATCCGAAACTCTTACTACAATAATAATTGAGAAATATAGTTTAACAATGCTTTCTAGCAGATTAAATAACAACTAGTCCCTGGCTGAAATAAATAACCGTATGATAAACTGAAAAGATTTTGCCCAGTGCACGTATTCTAGCGGGGAACATTAGAACTACAATGCGCTGCCTACCTGAGTATCAAGTAGTATCACCTCTGTTAGAAATGATTAGACAAATCCGCAAAAACAGTAAAAGAATTTTCCTCAGTGAGGCGGCACTCTTTTTAGAAAGTTTGTCCCGTCTCACTGTTAAAAATTGTAACGAATCAGAAAAATAAATCAGCATTTATTATACGTTCACCGATAATTTCATCTTGTAGCCGTAAGGTGCTGCTCCCTATAAGATAAATTTGAAACTATTTTTAATAATTTAGTTCTAGTCCGCTAAGTGCTGCTATCGAAATTTAAATTATTATATACTATTATTTATTTTATTCACTGTATCAATAACGTCTATTTGTAAATCTCTGTTCCGAAAGGTGCTGCTTCCTATAAGATAAATATGAAACTATTTTTAATAATTTTGCCCTAGTCCGGTAAGTGCTGCTATATAAATTTAAATTATAAACTATAATTTATTTTAATGGTTTGTTTTACCCATTACAATACAGTATCAATAACAATAATGTTAATTTGTAAATCTTTGTCCCGTAAGGTGCTGCCCACAATACCTTGAATTTAAAAACTATTTATAATCATTTTGCATAAGTCCAGTAAGTGCTGCTACCTAACTAAATTTATATTATTAATGTGAATCGTTGGTTTGGTTCTAGCTTTGATTATGGACATTCAATCAAGAGAGCATTTCAATTCTCTCGTGTTTTAAGCATTTCCAGGTTTTCGGGTTGCAAGCCTTTTTTAAAACCGCTATAGCAGAAAAACTATAAACGAAACGTCATGATTTTTTTCACACAAGAAAGACAAAAGTCCATATTTTCATTTACTTTTTTTCTCCAGAAAGATATCTCTTATAGATTCCGAGATATAAGCCAGGTCCCCTTGCAAGTTTTTAAGGCAAAAAAACCGACTTTGGATTTTCATAGGTTTTATTGCATTAAACGAAGCAGGATGGCGAGTAGAATTAATATGTACCATAATTTTTCAAAAATATTAATTACACTGGGAGTTTTGGGCTTTTAAGTAAAACTGTTATTTAATGTAAGCATTTTTCAAAGTTGTATATCATAACCAGGACTACCACATGGAGGGGGTTACAACAACCTGGGGGGGGGAGGGCATGAAAATTAAGATGCAAAATAACACTATTAGGCTTTTCCAAAAGTACTTTTCCACTTCTAATAATTGTGATTCAGGCCCATTTTAGAATAATTTAGAGTAGCAACCATGACTCATTCCCTGTAAAATCTTACCGTAGACTGCCTCTAACCCCATAGGCCTGAAACACACACGGCGTTTTTTGTCGGCTGCGGATAATCATAAAATTTTAAGTGGGCACGCGGTAAATTCTTATTGGGATTCATTAAACTGTAGTGTCTAGTTCATCAATCACGAAGTGTGTTATGTAATACATTTTATCTTTTAATGTTTTATTGACATGAAAAGAGAGCAAATCTCGCTTTATTTTTATTCCGTCACCGATTAAAAAGGAGCAAAAAAATATACATATTTGGGTTCATCCAATCAATAAATAAAAGAAGAAAAGATTTTGGAGCATTCTACACTGTGTTTCCTGATGTGAGGAACTAGAAAAAACATTTTTCAATTATTTAAGAAAGTCGGTTTCTACACGCGACTGAAGGATAGTATTCTATGAAAAAATATTAAAATAAGGAAAATTGGCGTTCATTTGGTCACTTTCGCCACTGTTTCGGCGGAGACGGTGAAAAATCCGTCGATTGTAGTAGCAGCTAGCGGCTACACAGCTACCGTCATCGGTAAATAAACCGATTGTTTATTTTTCCAACAAATATGTATGCTCTAATATTCTATTTCGTGCCACTGTTGATATGACGGCGACGGCACATAATTCGTGGCGGACAAAACTCCGTCTGCTGCCTCTAGATACTATACTTTGATACACTACACTGCATCTATATAAAATAAAGTGCCAATACCCAATTTGATCAAAGATAATGTTAGCAATATTATATTGATAATTTATTGTAGCTTGACATTTGCATAAGTGTTGAAAACAAGTTACTCTTAAGAGCGTATTTTAATGTAAACAAAGTTCGAAATATTGTTTACAATGGGGGAGGTTATAACCCCCAAAACCCCCCCTGGTTACGCCTATGCAAGCAGAGTAAATTGAACAGACTATATTTAATGACAGCAAACTAGACTGCTGAGTTTCAGTTTAGGTTATGTTGCAAGACCTTTTCACAGATGGAGTTAGTGTCCCTATTTTGTAATTGGTTTCTTTAACTAATGATTAATTTAATGGACAGCAAGGATCCCATCACATTTGAAGAAATAAAGTATGTTATATTTCAGACGCAACAATGACAAACCTGAAAGTAACTGGATATAATAAAAACACATTTAATAAGTTGGATAAATATATTTACATCAATATTGAATGTTTTAAATGACTGAATCACTATCGTTTATATATTACTGTGACCTAAACATTAGGCTTTAAAATATTTAACATACAATTTGTACAATACACAGTTGTGACAAATAAAACTTGTACAATTACTTAATTTATTACAATAGAAAAAATACTATTACATAAAATATTCAACACACACACAAGCATACTTCCATTTATTCACACATGCGCTACAACAGCTGGTCCTGTGGTTCAATTTGGTTTGATTGTTGCAGGGTCATCCCTAACCTGAAAACAAATAGGCTATTACACACTTTTACCAATTGTAAGATAGAGTAATCAGTTTATAGGATAAATTTTATATAATTTCAAACACGTATCTAAAATGTTTATAAATTTGAGGCATTTACTAAATTGAAATTTAATTTCTACATACAAAAAATACAGCCAAACCATTTTATTAGTTTAACCCTAAAACTGGTCATTATAGTTTTCTAAAAAGGTAGGGCAATTTCAGCCATTTTGCAACATATTTTTAGATAAATAATTATAAAAATTTTAAATAATTCGACCACACAGCTGAACCGCTGAGGTGAGTTGAGCAAATTTCCAAAATTAAGTTTATAGGCCTATATTTTAGAGTTTCAACCAACAATTTGGGAAATAGGTCTATTCACGACGGTGCTGAATAGCTGCAAAATGGTTCGTACGCCATTCCGCATATTGGGAGTATCTTCAATACACAAAGCATTGCAAGTTTCGCACGCCATTCCATATATTGGAATTATCTTCAATACACAATGCATTGCGTGCATCACACGCCATTCCTCATATTGGGAGTATCTTCAATACACAAAGCATTGCCTGCTTCGCATGCCAACCCCCGTATTGGGAGTATCTTCATTCAATACACAATGCATTGTGTGCTTCGCATCCCAACCCCCGTATTGGGAGTACCTTCAATACACAATGCATTGCGTGCTTCGCACGCCAATCCCACGGTAGAATCCACCACATGGCTTTGAACTGGGTACTTCTACGGTATTTTACGTTTTGATCGATTTTGGGGGAACCAAACGAGCTGTAAGGTTGCGTAAAAAAACAAAATGTGCAGAATAACATCCTACATTTATATTTGAAGAAAAACTAAAAAAAAATTCATTTTCGCAGGAAAAATCTCAAAACATAGTTACTTCCAGTTGTTGGATTTTTTGGCTAACGAACTCGTCCGAGCGACGTATGTCGTACGTAGCGACACCCAACATGTGTACCAAATTTGAACCAGATCGGACTTAAAATGCGGCCGCTAGAGTGCGAACACATATATACATATAATATATAGTAAAGTCCGGTTTATCTGGCCTCGTTTTATCCGACCCCTCGGATTATCCGGCCCAGCATCCAAAGAATATAATGAAATAAATTAAGCACTATCTAAGCGATCCGAAAACATCTTACAACACATAAGAACACAGGCAATGTAGTGACGATTAACAAATGTAAAATCTTTAGTTAAATGCATTTTAACAAGTCTTGAGCCTTAAAATTATATTTAAGTTAATTAATTTACCATAAGATATTTATAAAAAATTAGTCAATTCACTTCATATTCTTCATTAATTCATTAAATTTTAATTTGCTCCATCATTTTTATACAACTTTTAATGCAAAATTTGTTTGAGGTTTTTATACAATATTGTACGTACAGTACTCTAGTTAAAATATGTTACACTTGTAACAATGGTTGTATCTACTATAATAAACCCCAAGATTTGGTCCTTCTATTTGTTGTTTTATTTGAATGATTCCAATTTAAACTACAGTAGTACTGTAAAGTTTTCTCTTGTACGTTTATTGGCTTATTTTAACCCTATAGCGGATTATCCGGCTTTTATGGTATCCGGCCTGGTACTCCGCCGTATTAGGCCGGATAAAGCGGACTCTACTGTATATATATAGGGCCTATATATGATTTTTAATGACACCCCAAAACATGTTCTGAGGACCATGATCAGTGCTCATTTGCTACTCTCGACCTTGGGTCTTCCATAAGGGCCACTGCAATAGCTCATTTTTCCTGTGGAAATTCGCTAATACAGTACAATCATGTATTAGATGTATAAACAAAGATAACCATATGTATCCACAGTTGTTGTAATAATTGCAGTAGTTATATCTTGAGTTGTAGTTGTAGACCTAGATGCAACCATTGTATTTGGATAACCTAATAGAACTCCGATCCAATGCAATATTTTGTTCCACTGGAAATTCGACTTTTTTGGCGCTATCTATTGGGGAAACGAAGGAAGCTGGTTGGAAACACCAATGCTTACAATGCTTTCTCCCTAGCGCTACCTCGCGGCGCGATCATGTACTATTTTCACGAACACCTTTTTTCCGGCACACAACCCCCGTATGGATGCAAGATCTATTTATTATTCATGATCTATGATGCAACTGGGGTTGTAGACCTAGTAACAGGCTCTGTAAAATCATAGTTTACTTCTACATCACTATCAGTTTTATAAAGATTAGATGAATCTAAAGGGGACAAAATATCGTTAATATTTTTAAGAGAATCATCCGACTCTTAACAAACATGAGGTAAATACACAACACAAATCAGCAACCGAATAAACGCACAAATGAAATTACGTCACATTCATTGCCATCTAAATTACAATTTTTTACCCCAGTTTTAGCACGAATTAGTTAAAAAATGACAGAATCTGTTAGTTTTAATTTTATCTTTACAACAACTAATCTAAATTTGTTTGGATAGACCAGTATTTAACAATAACGCGATCGATATTCGACGCATACCACCGCAGCAACAAAGTTTGAAAGTCGATTATCGACGTTTATAAGCGCTAGGGTTAAAAGATGTACTATATTAAATTCTCTAAAAATATTAGTGTCGGTTTTGAAAGTTAATAAACTACCTACGTTACTTTATCGTTATTGCTAGTTTATTGGAACTACAATTTTATAAAAGTTAAAAAATTTTCTTCACAAAAACTAGCAAAGTGTGTAAACAAAGTTTGACCAAAATTGTTACAAAAATATGGATTTTAGTGAGATTTTTAGTTAAAACAAAAATACATCTTCTCCTAAAATACACTGTGTTATTTGACGATTACTTCAGTACTACGCATGTGTTTTTAAAACCTATAATACAATTTATGTACATAAATTACTATATTTAAACTATAGATGATTGTTTTTAAAATGCCCTTACATTAGTCTTCATTTTCTCGTATTGGACTGGTCTCATCGGCTATTTCAATCCACTTTGCCTTGTTCTTCAAGACTCCATCGAGCAGAGGCTGCAACTTATCAGAAAGTGTTGCAAATGCCTAAAACAAGCAATTCACATTAGTTACAGCAATTACATATTGATTGTTTCCACTTTGATTTTCATCTGTTATTTATACAGGGTGTCCCACGGAGAAACGCTCAGGACTTGTTCTTCAGGTGAAAATAACAAAAAAAGTTCATATAAACATAGGACCGAAAACTCTTTGTTTCCCAGATATCCGCCATTTTGTTTTTTGTGCAAAATAATTCACATCTAGAGAACAGTTTGACTGATTGAGTTCAAACTTGGCATGAAGCTTAACCTAACAAAGATATATCTCAAGAAAAATAATCGATACTATCGAATCTTGCGTTTAAAAATGGTGGCTGTTTGAAAATTTCAAACCTAAATAACTCAAAAACCGTACATTTTAACGAAAAATATCACGATACCTTTTTTGTAGCCCTTTTGATTCCCTATCGGGTGGTGTAACTGTCAAAACAATCGGATGAAGGATAATAGCTAAGTTAAAGGTAATGACAGCAAATGTACATTCATTCATTCATCCATCTGTGGGCGGTCCAAACACCTAATGCACTTCAGCCTCATGGGCTTATTGCGCTCCCACCTTAAGGATGTGGAGACCCCTAGTTGTCCTTGTCACGATCTATAAGCTCGATGAACCTAGAGATCCTTTTGACAATGTTCTCCTGTAAATGTACATACAATATTGCTGTGTTTACTGTGTTGGTATAGTATGCCGGGTTGAACAAACCAATTATTACACATAACTTAACTATTATCCTTCATCCGATTGTTTTGACAGTTACACCACCCGATAGGGAATCGAATGGGCTACAAAAAAGGTGTCTTGACATTTTTCATTAAAATGTACAGTTTTTGAGTTATTTAGGTTTGAAACTTTCAAACAGCCGCCATTTTGAAACGCAAGATTCGATAGTAAGGATTATTTTTCTTGAGATATATCATTGTTAGAATAAACTTTGTGCCAAGTTTGAACTCAATCAGTCAAACCGTTCTCTAGATATCAATTATTTTGTACAAAAAACAAAATGGCGGTTATCTGGGAAACAAAGCATTTTCAGGCATATGTTTAGATGTACTTTTTTCTTATTTTGACCCATAGAACCATTCCCCGAAGTTTGGCTGTTTACTTATGGGACACCCTGTATAATATAAATACGGTATAACTATAACATTTTTATGAAATACTACGCACCATCTTACTTGATGTTTTAAAGTTCAAATAAGTTATATTTGTCAGTAAACAGAGCTTATATAAAATATTCGTACATATTAATACATAAAGGACCTATATTGGGCAAAAATGCACACGTACATAGGTTGGTACGGGCTCTTGGTTGGTCTTTCCTTTTCATCTTTAAATACTTACCTACGTTTTAAGTGAATTCAACAAAACAATTCCGAGCTGGTCAAAATGGCGGCCGAGTACCAGCCAACGGACCAGAGAGGACTGAGCTCATGGGAAATAATGAAAGTTGTCTATGAGTCGGATGTGGTATGGCCGCCGGAGGCTCCAATAATTTTAAAATCCAAAAAGTTGGGAAATTTTAGATTTTGCCCTCCCCCTCCAAATAATTTGTTGCAGCAACGTCCTTGGGTATTGGCCTATCGAGCGCAAAGGGTTAGTTAAAGGAAAGAACCATTCCAAAATACAAATATAGGTACGAGAATAAAAAGAAGTCCTAGTTAAACGTTCCATTGTTTCTTAAGAGATTTAGTTAAAATGATTACATTAAGTTTTATTAAAATAAACGACTAAACATGACTAACCTCATAAATCGGCAAACAAATAGAGTCAATAAATCCTACTTGCATCATAGGAAGTTCGTCTTCCTTCTCTCTGTTCATTATGTCCTGGAAATTAACACAAAGACAAATAATTAACAATAGGAACATAAGTAATTCAATCGTGTAAAAGTTTCATCTTTGAATAAAAATATATACAGCTGTTTAATGGTTGCCCTGAAACATTCAGGTAAAACTGTGGCTTTTCCTAGTATGAAGTTATTGCTTTTAAAGTAACAAGTAATAATCAAAATTGGTGATATGTTTTTGCTTTACAACTATTTAATAAACTTTAAATTACACATCTGTAGTTGTTGTTGCTGGAGGCAAGTCAGAAGGACTAACACTCCTTTGGATATCTGAGCAGTACTCCCTCGTACGAATACAAAATTGTGATCCAAAAAGTCAGATTTTCTAATTCAACGAATCAATGAAATTTCTAGGACCCATCCTTGACAGCAAACTGTCTTGGTCGGAGCGCATTAATGAACTGTGCAAAATACTGAGTTCAGTGGTTTTTCTATTCTAGGTCACTGGCAAAGTTCTGTTCAGAACAAATTCTAAAATTAGCTTACTACTTGATTTGTATAACAAAATACATGTTAAATAACATTTTATCCAATAAACTACCTTTTTTAGAAATGTTTTTAATTATTTACTTAACCTGGTGGAATCCACCGTGTGCGACTCCTTACGTAACTATTATTGACGCGACCAATGGAGGGTTAGTGCTACATTACAGCCTATTATTATTTAACTAGTGTTGAACTGTCTTGGGCAGTGTACAAGAATATTTTAGCTATTTTTATCATTTTTCTTATTCAATTATTGTTCATAAGGAGAAATTACATTAAGAGTTAGACTATCAAACTGTTCATTTTTTAAAGATAAAACTAATTTTTTAAGGTCTTATTAGAGTTTAAAATTAGTAAAGTTTTACTGAAATCCACCTAAAATTGAGCACATAACTAAATAGTTTACTTACTATGGGAGTAATTTTTAGCTTCTGCCTTTCAATATCGCCTTGTTCGAAAAACTCACTCGTAACAAGTTCAGCCACCTGCGACAGAAACAACTCAAATACAAACAGAACTGTTATAAACACAAGCAGAAGCAATAAAAATAACAAAGAGATAAAGGTTAAGTTGTATGTTAGTTGTTTTATAAAATACAAAAGACT
The DNA here is from genome assembly GCA_018207615.1 of Philaenus spumarius. Lineage (NCBI taxonomy): Eukaryota > Metazoa > Arthropoda > Insecta > Hemiptera > Aphrophoridae > Philaenus > Philaenus spumarius. Next base: position 249,827 of record JAGFPH010000592.1, read on the forward strand.
ATTTGCTTGTTTGGATTTCACGATTTAAAAATATCAGATACCGTAAACAACTGTTTCAGAACAGTAAACTTGTTCATATTGATCCCCTTTCATAAAGTCTTAGCACTTCCTCATAACTGGAAATACACCTAATTAATTATAACCTAATTGGTGCAAGCTGTGAAGTTGTAAAGAAAAACCCATCAATAAAAGACAAAAATAGGAAAATTAACTTAAAAATTCCAGTTTTAGCTGTACTGTAGAGCATCGATAGTCCGGATTAACTGAGTCTGGACCCTGTCCAGATTAAAAAAAAAAGGCCATTTGATGTCGTTGTACAACTGTGTGCATGCACTGTTTCCTCTGTCTCCCGTCAGAAAGTGCTAGTAGCAAAGATGGTGACTAGCGAACAGAAAGCTTTTTGTGTTTTATAGTTTGCAAGAACTGAATCTGTAGTTACAGTGCAACATGTGTTCCATATTAAGTTCAAATGTAAACTTCCAAGTGATAAAAACATCTGTAGATAGTATCATCTGTTTGAAGACACCAGCTGTCTTTGCAAAGGGAAGGGAACGGGCCAATCAAGAGTGACTGAAGAACGTATTGAACGAGTGAGAGAGTCTTTCACGCCTACTAACACTTATGAAATCAGTTCGGAAGGCTAGCCGTAAATTAGCAATTCTAGTGATGTCTGTGTGGAGAATTTTAAGGAGACGCTTAAATTACGTCCTTATCGTTTACAGTTGTTACAAGCTCTACAGCCTGCAGAGGTTTACGTGCCAACTTTGCAAACAATAGTGTTGCAATGTCGATGAAGATTTTCTGGATCGTGACTTCTTCAGTGATGAATCGACATTTCACCAAAGTGGTCAAGTGAAAACTTATAACATGTGCATCTGGGGGTCAGTAAATCCCCAAGAGATTCCGAAATCACTGGTATAACTCAGTACGCGATTTTTTAAACAACGTTGTAGCCGACTGCTGTATTGACTGCAAGGGGCCGGATGGCAGAGCTTGTTTCGCATTGCCTCCACGTTCACCCGATCTGATGTCATGCAATTTTTACCTTTTGGGCTTGATATAGGATATGTGCCTCCGCTACCAGAGGACCTACCCAACATATAAAATAGGATTGAATCAGTTTTTGCAAAAATCACTCCAGACACAATGAACAAAGTTTGGGACGAACTTGGCTATCGACTCGATGTGTGCTGTGTAACGAATGGTGCTCACATTGAACACTTGTAGAAAAAACTGTTTGAGGTGCTTTTTCATTTGTTGTATCTATATATATATATAATCCAATTACCACTCACTGACTCACTCATCACGAAAACTCAAAAACCACCAAACGGATTGGAATGAAATTTGGTTTGTAGCCATAATGTTGTTCATATAAGTGGGATAGAGTTATGCGCAGTACAAGTGTCAATAAATGATATGATTGTTCTGTTCTGTTTACAAAAGGTTTTTTCAAGATTTAACAACAGACAGAGATTGGGCAGCATCAATGAAAAACTACTGTATCGGTACCTAGACCTAGAGAATTCTTGGAAGGCAAAATTCTTGGAAATCGGTACCGCGTCTAGAATTACAATACGTGTACAAACACGGAAGTCCTGCCCCCTATGTCCAGCCCCCTTTCTACCAGACAGTGACCTATTTATCCAGCGATCCCTTTCACAGTACAAGATTTTATTTTTAGTGTTGAAAAACAACTTCGAATTAAAGAAGTTGACTTTGAATTATCCATAATTTTTTTACATTGTTATCATATAAAGTTCAAGGGACCGAAAAGAAACTTCGAATTAATGGCAATTTCGAATTAAAGACGTTTGAATTATCCAAGTTCTACTGTATATACAAAAATAACATCGAAACAAACTTTTCCCAGCACTGCCATATCCCCCTGGCGTGACTTCGCAGCTTGTAAACGTTGCAGTGTAGTTAAACAAAACACTATTTATGATTTCTTTAATAAGCAAGTTTCTATTTTTTACTGTGTATAAAATTACTTTTTTACCTCAGTGTTCAATACAAAATAGTGTATATTTAATAAAACTTTAATTTTGTCGGAGATACAAGGACTATAAATAGTAGTTTTATCTCAACCTCTACATATTCCATGTAATTTGAGTTTTTCACAATCCGAGGTACTCTCGGTCCCATTCAACTCCAAATATCAGGACTCTACTGTATATCAGTACAAACTACTCACTCTTTTTTCTATTTCCCAAGGCTTAGTAATGGCAGCCAAGTCACACACTGTCATAGACATGCCTCGTAAAAGTTCTCTGTGATCATCTCGGCTCCAATTGTACGACTCGGACGCAATCAGTGCGAGGAATGCGCCTCGTTTTCTGTAAAATCAAAACATTAATCTCAACAAATTATTTACATTTTTCGGTTCAAGCTATTACTCGGTCAAAAAAGGAATATATTGTTTTTTCACGTGTTCATAAGAATTAGAAAGTTTCGAAACAGTTACAAAAAGCCAAATATATCTAGTGTTTACTCTTAAGTTTCCTAGGGAATATCTCAAATTGTCCATGTAATTTTTTTTTAAGTAAGTAGGTTTTTTTTATATTTCTACAATGTTAATTTCACAACTCAATAATTGAATTAGGCCAGAATGAGAAAGTTCTATCTGAATTTCTTTTTATTTTACGCTAACTCTTATTGCTCTGTGTTGTCTAATAAGCCATTTGCTAGAAGTACAAAGTTCTAACTTACAACATATGTTTATAGAAATTTGGAATGAAATGGTTCTATTTGGTTGCTATAGGTTTCCATGTACAGATAGAACTTTGTTACTATTTTCAACTGTGAAGCACCTACCTCAAAGAATGACACGGTTGTATCTAGCCTGTTAGAACCATTTCATTTCATCATTTTAAAAAGATTTTAAATCACGGAGGTGGACAAGGTTTTAACTACAGTAGATGGAACCTTGTCTTCTACAAATTTTAAACTTTTGTTAAAGTCAAAGGTTCTAAGTGCAAAACAGCAATACTAAAATCTAAAAAATTAATCATCCAATATTAAAAAAAATATATGTCCATATTTACAATGCAATTACTGTGTCAACTCTAAAATTTCAAGTTGAGAGGAAAACAAAATGTAAGTACAATAAAAAAACAAAACTTCAAACTCATTTTTCTCAAAACTAGGGTCTGGTCAGTTAAAACCTTGTCATTTTAACTTAACGAATTGTATTGTGCATTTTTGAAATTAAGTTCAGTAGATAAAAAATAAATATCACCAAAATTATTTGATATTTGACTGTGTAATTACCAAAATACAGGAAATAATAGAAAGTATTAAACAAATCAAATGAAAATAAAATAAATTTACCTAAAATAAACCGCCAGATCTGTTGAAAGAATTGCGTCTTCGAGAACTTTGATCACTCTCGAGTACTCATCCGGTGATAGGTTTCCCAAAATTTGATTGCCCTAGTAACAAATAGGCAAACAAATAAGTAATCGGGAACAAATTTGTAAAACAAAACAAAATATGAATAGAGTATCCATAAGCAAAAGTTTACCTGGCTATTTAGAATCATAATGCATTGGTCGAAATGGTGGTGTTCCATGGTGGAGGTAGAGTACAACTGTGCTAAAGGAGAGGACGCCCTGTAAGAAATACAAGTACTTTAATCAAACAAATATTGTAACTTAAATTATTATCATTGTAAACTTACTTACATAAAAATAAGAACTACTGACGTTGGTCAACCTTTGAAAATTATGAATTCATTTTCAGTATGCAGGTCACTAATAGATTAAAATAAAGTTTATTACCTTGTTTCCATCAAGTGACCTCTTTTTTTTGTATTTGTTACGCGATGGGACTTTTATCCCACTTCATACACAATGTCTATAAATTACTCAACCCAGGTCGTCAAACATTAAAATTAATTCTCAAAACACATTTCACATTTTAAGTACATCTTGGTGTACACCTTTTGGCTACCAGACGGCACCTGTCACCAGTAGGAGCCATGACCACCATGAGTACCATTGAGCCTCGCGATTTTCAAAAGGAGTTAAATACAATCAAATATATCGCCATAAGAAACGTTTACGGAAGCTCAATAGTTGACAAACTTCTCTCAAAACACAAGCTCAGATCTGAATCGCGTACCAAAGATAAAATTAAACCTGTCTTCGTATCAACTGAATACGGCATCATCCTACATAGTCACTTCTACCTTCCATAAACTCAACAGAACAATAGCCTTCCGAACTAGTAACACCATTAAACAATTTCTTCACTCCAAAAACCCAAGACCTATAGAAGACTAAATAGGCGTATATAGGTTGACATGTGATGATTGTGACAAAGTATACATAGGCCAAACTGGTAGACCGTTTAAGACTCGATTTAAAGAACACTTACCGAAAAAAACAATTTCAGGTAACAAATCGAATTTTGCACGCCATATAATAGTCGAAAACCATAGTTACACTAGCCTACAAAATAACCTTAAACCAATTAAAATATGTTCTAAAGGTAGATATAAGAACACAGCCGAGGAGTATGAGATATATAAGGCATTCAAATCAAAAGATGCAAATGGCGAACGTCAATTATTGAACGACCAGCTAAATTTCGACTCTAATACCTTATATGAAACGGCAATAAGAGTTTAAGAAGCCCGTGGTAAGAACAGGTTCCTAGTGCGCGAAACAACAGACTGACAGTTGCCGCCACAAAACTGAATGTTGGTAGCCAAAAGGTGTACACCAAAAAGTACTTTAAACGTGAAATGTATTATGTGTGCTTTGTGAATTAATTTTAATGTTTGATGACCTCGGTTGAGTAATTTATATATATTGTGTCTGAAGATGGAAAGTCCCGAAAGACAGATGGAAGAAGGAAAAGTCTTGAAATGCGTAACAAATACAAAAAAGAGGTCACTTGACGGAAACAACGTAACAAACTTTATTTTTAAAATTATAACAAAACTCAGTGACAATAGCTAAAAGGAACCATACTTTGGTGTTTGTTTGACACGCACAGCTGATATGCCTACTTATGATCCATGACGATAAAAAAATGTATTATTTTGGCATTACCTAGGTCTAATTAAATGTGAAGTTACCATTCAAAGTCATGATCCCACACCACTGGTTTAGGTTGATAACCAAACATCGATGTATTGAGGGTGTGCAGTATTTTCAGATCCATAAAAATTATAACCAATGTAAACTTACATGTTGAAATTGATTTACGGGTTAACAATCATACCAGCATCATACAACAACAATAACACACTCATGGTACCGTAGGACTTAGGCCACTTTTTGAGTTCAAACACCTGCCAAATCTAGACCAATTACTTTAGAGATTTAAAACCTAGTGAAAAACTTGGGTCTGTATCAAGACTTATGGTTTCATACAAAAAGAAATAATTTAAAACATTTTTTACCCGTCAAAAAAATGTAAAACATGGTGGCTTAAGTTCTCCCTTAGAACGGGGTATAAAAAACCAGACATGATAAATAAATAAGTGACTTAAATTAAACATACCAGGGGTAACTTAAACCACACACAGGGCTGAAATAAACAATATTTATGTCTACACAAATGGAATTTCATGAAAAAATCTTATTTACTGACATGTTTTAAGGTTTTTTAAGATTAAACAATCAGTTTAGCTCGAACAAAAAAGTGTGGTGCCCACGCTTTACATGGATTGGCTGAATTACTGTAACAATTTGTGATAGGCCTATATTTACACCCATTTCAACTGCATTATAAGGAAGTAACATAAACATTGCCATCAGTCCTCAAACTTGTTTTAAAGAAATTAACTGTCACTTCATTTGTTCCTGGTGATGTATTTACCACTTTGGCATAAAACTGCTTATCAATTATCTGATTTTCAACACATTATTAGCCAAAATGACCATCATTTTGAACGAACAGAAAGAAACAGAATATTGTAGATAAGATTTATATATAATATTTGATAAATAATTACTCGGAATAATGGCAAACAAATGCAATAACATAGATCTTAGCTTACTTGATCTGGAATGAATTGTTTGTGCCTCTATGATCCAGGTCGTGGCAGAGGCAGGCTATGATCAACGCCATACATTCAATGTCTCCAAATATTTTCCACCACTGCGTGGCCTGCAAATTGTAAAACGATAGTTTTAGTTTAACTATAATATTGAGTATATTCACTACTGGTAACCTAGAGCAACCGGATATGTTTATAAAAAAATGTTTGTTACTGCCACTTACCACCAGCAATCTTTTTGAAGTTTTCTTCAAATTTAATTTTAACCAATACGTGACACGTGTTTCGGACATTAATCGTTAAGTTTGATACGCAAGCAAATTTATGCGTTTCGCACTATGTTCGGAAGCATTTTTATCATACTTTATCGACATTATTAAAAATCTGACATATAGGAGTTGTAGGTTTTAATGTCTACTTTCAGAATCAGTTTAAATTTAAATCTGGCCGCTCAGGATAATAGGGGGCATTATGAAATATAATGACCTAATTTGTTTATACTTTAATTCTTGAAAAACTATTAACGCGACAAGTTTCATCTTCTACATGTTTGAAGTACACACAATAAACAATCATTTCACGAAAGATCTGCCCTTAATATTGTAAATTAACAAAGATATGAATTTTTGAAAAATAGTAATTTTTAAGCGTGTTTACAACTTTTCTCGGTGGAAAATGGTCCAATTGGGGTCTATAAAAACCATTTTGTAGGTTTTCCAATTTTCTACAAACGTCCCATTGGAAGTATTGTGATTCATTCATAACATTTTATAAAATTAATAAGAACCACAAAAAGTCATAAATTTATAGTTTTTCAATGATAGTTTTTGAATCTTACATACCTATGTGCTACCCTTAAACTTACTGTGGATACCGCTTGCTGTTAAATTCAATAACAAAATTAGCCTTTTATTTTGCTCTACTGACTGGTCTAGAATTCTATAATGTTACTAGCTGACCCGTACGGCGTTGCCCGTGATGGTTGGTATTTTCAGTATTTTTAACGTAATTGTATTCTTTTTAAGTGTTCAGTCAGTGAGTGGCATTTGGCTCTTATATATATAGATCTTAAATAATAAAAGCACTATTGTCATAATAATAAAAGATCTAAAATTATGATTTTAGTAATTTTGATCCCCCCAAACCCCTCCTAAAATTTCAAAGTTTTGTATACCCTTTCTTAGTGAGCACCTATGGCCCTAGAGGAAGCTACATACCAAATTCAATTCCAATCCGTTTGGTAGTTTTGAAGAAATCGTGATTTAATAACTTTGATCCCCCCCAAACCCCCTAAAATTTCGAAATTTTTCAAACCCTTTCTTAGTGAGCACCTATGGCCCTAGAGGAAGTTACATACCAAATTTCATTCCAATCCATTCGGTAGTTTTGAAGAAATCGTTTTTTAATAACTTTGATCCCCCCAAACCCCTCCTAAAATTTCGAATTTTTTCAAACCCTTTCTTAGTCAGCACCTATGGCTCTAGAGGAAGCTACATACCAAATTTCATTTCAATCTGTTTGGTAGTTTTTGAGAAATCGTGATGAGTGAGTCAGTGAGTGAGTGAGTGAGTGAGTGGTATTTCGCTTTTATATATATAGATTCCGATAGATATTTTAACTTGATTCCACTAGTCAAAATTTTAATATCTGTAAATTATTCAAATGAAAAACTTATTTAAAAACGACTGTGCTTATAAAAATGTAAAAACTTCTTTAGACACATAAATATATCCATTTAGATAAATAAATATATCCAAATAAATATATTTTCATTTAGATTAAATAGATTTCCTCAAATAAAAATATATAAATCTAAATAAATATTTTTACAAAAACAAAAATTGCTAATAGGAGATTAGTATAAAATCTAAATGTCAAGTTAATTTCACAATGTAAGCACTAGTGAACTATCACTAATATATTGTAGCTTGATGTAAACAAATATATTTATTTGAACACTGATTCAAAAAATAATTCCTGTCATTAACAGTTATTGATAGGGACAATTTCTTTAAAGTTTTGACTCCATGTTTGTATAAGTTTTTTTTTTTAATTTATGCTACATCTTTATGTGATGGCTAGGCATTTTTAGAACCCCTCTTAACCGGTCCTCGGATTAACCGGCCTATTAAATGGAACAGAGTTTTTTTTTCTCTTACAGATTATATTACTGTAACTGGCCGAAGTCTCAAACATTGATTGTTTGACGGACATTTCCCGGAAAATAAAGCCAAGCGATGCAACCTTATTTGTGCAATGTGAATTGTGTTAGTGTTATGGCAGGCAGGACAGGAGAGGGAGAGAGTGAGTTTGATTCCCCTCTTCCTTCCACGGCATCAAACTATTTTTTCTTAGAAATAATTGACAAAGCAGCATGTAAGATCTCCAACTTCCCAAAGTATAAAATAATATAGAATAGGACCATAAGTCAATATTAGAAAGAGAGCATTTTTATTTTTGAATTTAACTTAATTTATATTACAAATGTTTTTTAGAAAGAGAGCTTAATAATTAGAAGGATTTTAACGTAAAGGAAATAAATATAAAAGGGCAGACAATTTTAAAGTACATTTCAGTAGAATAAAAATAAAAGGCAGACAATTTTTAAAATCAATTATTTTAAATTTAAAAGTAGGGTTTGAGAAGATGGACAGTCTATGTACTAACGCCAAGACACGGAAATTATACGAGTTTTAAGACGCAGTTAGAAAGGCAACGTCCAAAAGTCTAGACGAGATAAGCGAACACCTGCAAGCCAATTCCTGGAGAAACAATCTACGTGCGATTTCACACGCAAGATCCACAGGGATTGCTTTGGTAAGCAACCAACGTATCTGACGCAACTTTGAACATCTGTGTCATGAGACGTTTCTGATTGGTTGAGAGAAAATAGACGCCGGCTGAAGGTAGCGGTGGAGAAAGACGCTAAAGGACTTATCAACGAGAAACCAAGCAGTGAACGTCGCTAGAAGTGTTGCGCGTTATGCGTTGTGCATTAACAGTTTAATCATGTAACATTTATTATTGCTAATCTACAAGTACAAAGTAGTATCTCATCGTCAAATGGTGTATAGTGCGATCGCTTAAATTAATGTGACAGTAAATCGGACACGACAATGAACTAGGCTACGAAAGTTTTTGCGTGTGCGAGTGGAGTTTTCTTTTTTTAAATTAATAAGTTTGTGGTCTGCTTTTTGTAAGTACAGTGCACTTAAAATTCTTTTTTTATAAATCACCAGCTCTCTTTAAATTTATAATCTATAATTTGTATGTATTTGAATTTATTTTCTTTGTCGTATATTTTTATGATATTAATAAATAATGTCAAAGGTAATTTCTAAATCGTCTACTTTGTTTGGCCTAATCTGATCGTCTTCACCATATATCAATCAGGTCATTGAATTCACTACCCGAGATAGAACAAAACTAAAAGTAGAGTCTTGCAATCCAACTGCATCAAATCAAATCAAGTTTATATATTTCTTTGATTTATTTTTTGTAAGCTGAGCATCTTACAGGCATCCTTTGTTTCTTTTTCTTTGTCTATTGCTTTGTCGGGAATTTCGTAGGGAATTACCTTTACTGAATTTCGTAGGAACAAAATATATAATATTTGTAACATATTGAGTAATATGTTGAGCAGCAAAAAGATTCAACGGCATTAGACGTGATGAACATACGAAAGTGGGGAGACTTGGCTTTGAAAGTTAAAGAACAGAAAAAAACACGGTAACTGATTTTTTACTTTCTCCATCCTATACGTAGTATATGGAGAAAGTATTGTTTTCGTAAAAATGTTCGAATTTGAATTTTCAGTTGAATTATCTGTTTTGGTGCTCCCAGAACCCCAAAAAATTGTTTAGTGCAATTATCTGTGTTGGTGCTCCCTGAACCCAAAAATATTTTTAGAACAAGGTTTTGTTTTGGTGCTCCCTGAACCCAAAAAAGTGTTTTTAACGTGGTGTCTGTCTGTCAGTGTGTCAGTATGTATACACGACCAGAGGGGACACTATTGGTCCGATTTTCATGAAATTTGGTATGTAGGTACTAAACCCTAATATCTCCAGCGTTTTTTTAATTTTTTGGAATTTTTTATTTTTAAGGGTAATTTACCCCTAAAAACCAATAAAAAACGACAAAAATGCAAATTTCTCAAAAACGGCTCTAACGATTTTAATCAAATTTTCAGTATTTATAGTGCTTAAGATGTCAAACAAAATGACACCACCCGCTTTTATCAAAACTTCGGCGTTTCATAATTATGGGGAAATGTTAAAAAATAAACAAGTTTATGTTGTCAATCTAGCATCACGGCGACGGCCGCACGGGGTAGCACAACGGTAGCGAGGACGGCAAGTAATTCAAAGGTCGCGCGATCGAATCCCGCCTGGGACAATAACTTTTTTATACGATTGACGTAGGTAGAATATTATTTTTTAGTTTTGTTCTAAAAAGTAGTAAATAAAATGATTAAAAACAATATTATTTTGACTACAGTAAGTTGGGAGAAAGTTTGTGTCAGTTAACTGATACCGTTTATTTAAACAATGATACAGTATATTATGTAAATTCATTTTTCAAAGTTTATGTAAGTTTAAAATGTTCAATTTGTACATATGTACATAAAATAAAATGAGTTGCAATAACGTCTTATTTGCTTGTTTATTTATGAAATATGTAGGTTATTTTTGAACAAAAATCTATTTTTTACGGGAACCTCGGATCAACCGGCTAGGGTCTCTGTCCCGACCAGACCGGTTAAGAAGGGTTCTATTGTATTCATTATAAAATGTACGTTGAACAATAAAACATTTCATACATGAAATAGTTATTTAATCATAAATTATAATTACTTACAGTAATTATAGAAAACATCATCTGAGCTACGTTGAAGGCATGCCTCCAGTTGTGGTAGATGACGTTGCGGTAATTTTTCTTGACGCTAAGAAGCCAACGACACAACACTTCGTAGTCTATATGGAATCTTTCAACAAAATCCAAATCTAAAAACATCCGCAGACACGCCTGTAACATAAAAACAGGATATATTTTATTTATATTTAATAGGCAGTGTGAGAAAGCTCACTTACACCTGACAGTGCAACATTTCTCATTATGAACACCAAATCCTTAAATCCAGATGCAGATACAAAACTATCAGAAGTATACAAATAAATTTGTTCGATCTCTTTTCAAGACGATGCGGTACTAACGGACAAACTGCGGGATGACAAAACGGACAAAAACAGAATCGTAACACAACGGAAGGCAAAAACGGATGGTGTAAACTGCAACGATAAGCGTTGCAAAAATAAAAATATGAAATATCTAGCTTCTTTTGTTTTTCAGCCCCACGTTGGGCGCCATTTTGCAACGATAAGTGTTGCAAAAATAAAAATATGAAATATCTAGCTTCTTTTGTTTTTCAGCCCCACGTTGGGAAAGCTATTTTGCAACGATAAGCGTTGCAAAAATAATAAAAATGTATGTTATAAAGTGTTAAAAAAAAATGTTCAAATCAAAAATAAAATGTTATATGTGGATTATTCAGCAATTATTAACACCTCTCCTCACCTCATTTATTCTAGTCACCTTAACACCAGAAGTCGTCGCTCATAAAATACCTTTAATACATCAAAAACACCTCTCAGGCCTATTGCCTTGCTTCCATAATAAAAATCACCATTTACCTAAACTCACCACATCATATATCTCCCCTAACTCCAACGTAGAATTACACATTATGCTCCACCTTACTTTAATTCACCTTACTTTCAAAGCCTTAATATCACCTTCACTTAACTCACATAATAATAATAAAAAAAATAGTAATCGTAGTATTTATAATAATCCACATATAACTTCATTTATGCTTTATTAGCATCTATCTATCCATAATTATCAATTACTATAAAATATTTATTAAGTTAATTTAATTTCCTCAGGGGTGGATACCTGGCTGTTAAAGTACAAGCTAATTGGATATTCGTGGCTGAATAAAGAAATTCAAGACATTGCGGCAAGACAACTATTTGTTTACTCTGACATAATTAGAAAATGAATATTTACAACAAAAGATATCAACATCATAGAACAATTAAACAAACAAATCAATTAACTATTTACAAATTATACAAAGTTTGTCAGCCCTAGCTTGAGAATAGATGACGCAATAAGTAAAAAGCCTAAGTTAATTTATTTCTTAAATTTTTTAAGATTTCAAAAATGCAGACTTCTAAGATTAAAAATAATGGCCATAATTACTCACGATACCAGTTGTTATTGTGTTTATACCTAGGATTTCACTGACTCTACTCGATATAGTCACTTCACTTTTATTTTATTAACGCGTCGGTCCGATCACATGGCAACTTTTTTACAAGTTCACTTTTTAAAGAAAGTATACGAAAGATTTTGCTTTCTAAGTTTTCACCAACTCTTAAACACCTCTACTCCACTTTAGTACAGCATTCATTGCGATTTCCAAAGAAATATTACATTTCTTCACAAGTTCTCCACCACCTGCAACGAGCCACGCATACAGTTAGCTACGCCATCTTGAGCTCCTTCTTTATGTTGGAACGTTGTTCAACGTACCTCTTTCCAGAACGTTCCGTGCCAAAACGCACGTAGGCAATTTGTGCTAAGCCTTCCGTATCTCGGTATATACGCTGATGTTGTGACTTGTTATACATGTGTTTATTATTTTTAAGTTGCTTTTGAATTGTCTTTGCCTAATTAAAGTGTTTATAGTTTAATCACTGCTTGTCCTCATTAACTGTTCAATTCAACCGTAATTATTTAAATAACTTCTTATATAGTTCTCACACGTTACATATGTTTATACATTAATATTCTTTCTTAAGTCTGCTTTTACTTTACCTACTTTTATAGTCTGCTTATTCTTTATTTTTTATTTATTAAAAGTGATTCTACTGTAATTATTTTGCGTCATCAAGGAATTTATATATATATATATATAAAAATTATAAATGTTTATTATTATATATGTATTGCGTCATTTTATTTATTTAGACCAAACCTCTGTGCTTTTAGACACCATGGGAAACTGCTGATTTATTTTTCATCGCATAGCATTTCTGTTACATGACTGTCAGTGTTACAAAACCTACACTAAGGTTAGGTCAAGAGCATTTGCTGCTAGGTGTGATACGAGTTCAGTTTGAGAATTCACCTCCTCCTCGCTTTCCTCCAAGCCGATCAACACTGTATAGAACTAACACCAGCAGATGTCCCCGCATTTAATTTACGCCTTAACAAGTCAATCCGTTGATATTATTCGTGAAATCCGCCTGTTCCGAGTTCCCGATTGGTTCGGAACAGCGGGACTCTACTGTACTTCTACGTCCTGCTGTCGACATGTCCGAATTCAGCAAAGAAATGGTTAACCACGTTAAAAAGAAATTTTCCCGTAGCAATTAAAAATTACCTAATCCGCTTTCTTTAAAAGTTTGCCCTTCATTATACACATAATTATAAACTAACTTCTATTCTTTTGGCACGGTAATATATATAATGGTTTAAAATGCTTAGTATTAAAATTTGCACAGACGGGCCATAAACAAACCATTTGATATCGAGGATCACGGATTTACTGTTAAATAAATTGACAAGATACAATTCATTGAAAAACACTGAAATGGATTAAAACATATTTGTGGAAAATAGAGATAATGGATCCATTTTACTACTCATTACTCATCCGCTAGGTAAGAGTCCGGCAGTGAGAACTAGGAAATAACAACGTATTTAACACAATACTTTAGTACAGTCTTGCATGAATGTAAGCAAAGGTGAAGAAGGAATTATTTGTGCTCTCTACTGCCTCATTATAATCCGCATTGAGTTTATTCAGACTGGAACGAATACTCAATGCTTTTTATATGCGCACTTTTCCACCCGTTAAATCAACTGCTGAAACAACAATGTATCGATGAACTTCCGTATCTGTGTATTCTTGGCATAACCTCAATTGTTTTTGTAAATATGAATGCCCATGTTTTAACCCTCAAAATTTTAGTACGCAAATCAGCTGTGATTCACGTGTCAATGAACATCGTATACTGTCAAGACTTTGTCTCATTTTCAACGGTCTGCAACTCCTCACAGAAGTCATTTATGAAGAAGATCATAAATTAAAGATTCTCTTTTATACCGAGTCTTCAAATAACATGTTACTTTGAAAACAGCTGTTCTACAGGATATACGGTAAAAGCTTGTAATTGGTCATAGATTTGGCCAATACGCAAGCCTGTTTAGAATCGATTCTAACAGTCTTATTCGATATATCCCTAAAATGTACAATATATGGTTTTAAAAGGAAAACGTCACAGTTTTTATCTATGTCCAATTCAATACATTTAGATTTCATAGGTTGGTACAACTGAGCTTAGAACTGAGCAAATTTCAGAACGTCGCACGTCGTAGTTTGACTTCAGTTATAACACTTGTTTTGAGTTATTTTATGGTTTTTACAGTTTATAAAATAGTGTTATATTGTGTTTTAGTTATAAATAAATAAGTGTAGATTTTGTTAGAGTGAAATTAGGCTTATAACAATGTTCTAATAAAACGGTAAGTGAAGAAATAAGATTAAATTGCCGATTTGATATTTTGATTTTTCATTACAAAATGTAAAGTTATTTGAAACTGGGTAGAATGCTATTCGATTCTACATTTCATTCTCGAATTTTTGGTTTAAAAAAAAACATTGTAGTAAAAAATGTTTAGGCCTAGTCACTTTGCACTTGTCATGATTTGCAGGTTATGTAGTAAAAACGTTCAAAGTGTTATTTTGAACTAAACAATTGTGAAATTGAAATATATTTTTACATATTTCTATTTAGTACTAAATTATAACTTTTGTGTATTTTGAAAAAAATTACAAAAATGTATTACTATTTTTTATGTAGGCATAAAGATTTTTTTTCCTTCCGTTACTAAACATTTTTTGCTTTCTAAGCTAATAACTTGTACAATTTCAAAAGAAACTAATTTTTAGTGGCATATTTGAATTCTTTGAAGTTTCTTCTACAAAAAAAGCTATGGAACACTTTTGGATTGGGGTTCGTTTATTATTTTTGGCAAATTTTTAAAAATATGCTTGCAAAACACTATAAACGGGCTTTTAAATTTTAGCTTTAACCATGCCACTTCTAAGGTTAATAAAGTTCCTTCCGTAGGAAAATGCAAATTATTTACTAAAACTGCAGCCGGAAAGTGCGACAAAGTGATACTTTCCGCCCTTAAGACACAAACAACTAATCCAATTTTTGCAGTGCATTTGAGCAAGCAAAATACAAGAAATCAAACAAGCACATATTTAAAAAAAAAATTGGTTCTAGTTCAAATCTAAGTTAAACTGTTTGTAAACACTCTATTTAAAATTTACGAAAGCAAGAAGATACTAAGGTACGAACAATTTTCTATAAAGAAGCCCATAAATAAACACAAGAAATAAATAAACAAAAAACTGTTCACATACTTTTAGAGTGTCATCATCATCCATATGGATATCGTCGAACTTGAAATCATGAAGCCGGAAGTTTTGAGCAGCTGGAATTAGGAGACTCTGTAAATCAAATACAACATTACTGTTTTATAATAAACCAAATTTAAGTTGAAAAACTAAATAACTTCTTTTTCCTTTCAGCTTTAGTCAAGTACGCTAAACCCTCAGGTCAAACCAATGTTAGAAAATTGAATCGTAACAAGATTTTATGAACTAAACTCTTCATATTCATCATAAATCCATCACAAAAGTTACTTGGTTCAGAGCAAAATGACATCAAAATCATACTCATGGTTCCTGAGAAAATATCACCAATGGCATTAAATAATCATAAATAAACTGGTTTGACACTAGCTGCCGTGAACCAAAAGAATAGGAATACAATAACCATTTTGTACATAACTATATCTACTCTAATATTATGAAGCGGTAAAATTTATTTGTTTGTATGTAGGGGGTAATCTCTGGAACTACTGAACTGATTGAAAAAAATAGTTTTACTAATAAAAAGCTACACTATCCCTGAGAAACGTAGGCTATAATTCATTTTGATAAAAACATTTTTTATTTCAATATATGTAAATTTATTCGGAAAAAATCTTACGTTATGCCTAGATTGATGAACCGACACATGTATTTACATTTATTACCATAGCAACCAATTGAATAAAATAACAGATAAAACAGATGTTTGCATTAACAGTGGATTTCAAACTTTGAAGCAATTATTTTTGTATTTCTAACTTTTAGGTTAGGTTTTTAAAGTGTAAACCTGAGCCTTGGTGGTTGTTTTAACTTTTATTAAAACTGCTGTTATAAAACATACAAAATAATTTGGTTTGAACATTTAACATTATTTACCATCTTAGCTTTGGGGTTATTATTAATCCTACACCTTTATTATAAAGAAAACAACATGATTATGTGTACAGAAGGTTCCATTGTAGTTTCCCTTAGTGATATATATATAATGATGTGTTTTAATTATGCTTATTATACCATTTTAATTATATTGTTTTAATGTACCTAAATTTGTTGTGTGGTAGCTGATTGGTGACCTGGTTTTAGTATTTTAAATAGTATTTAATAATATTGGAAAAAAGTAAACATTATGTTATAACTAATATTCTGTCATTTGTTTTCTATTTCTTTGGTAAAAAGTGACTTTTCAGACAAATGGTACTACAAATAAAAATCGTAACATTTTATTTACCCTTAATCTTTGTGCATCTTCAAGATTAGCAGAAGCATGGTAACTGAGTACTTCGAGCGTAACACTTTGTTTTGCCATGGC
>JAGFPH010000592.1:282121-301073 GCA_018207615.1 Philaenus spumarius
TTGGAAGAAACCGAACCACAGAAATCCACTTGGCATCAAGATGGTGCGCCATCTCACTTGTATAACTGGCGATTGGTTAAACGACTTTGTAGCTGAGAGCTGGATTGGAAGCAAGGAGCCAGATGACAGAGCTTGTTTCGCATGGCTTCCACGATCTGATGCTTGATTTTCACCTGGGTTCATAATGATAATGTGTATGTGCCTCCGCTACCATTCGACCTACCCGACTTAAGAAACAGGATCGAAACAGTTCTTGCAACAATTACTCCAGACACAATAAACAAGGCTTGGGACGAACTCGGCTATTGACGTGACGTGTGACGTGTGACGAATGGTGCTCACATTGAACACTTCTAGGAAAAACTGTTTGAGTTGCTCTTTCATTTGATGTATTATATATAATTGTAAGTTAGATGTAATAAATACTGCAAAGCCTTAAAACCCCTATATTCATTTTGAAACACCCGGTATTAGGCAACTTAAAACTTAGATAGGAAAACATTATACCTTTTTTTACAACAAAGTAAAAATTTACTCATTTAAAAAAAAAATCAAAATTTATTGCAAACGAGTACAAATACAAAACTGAACAAAATTTGCAATTGTACAAGTTTTAACCTCAACGACATTAGTAAAATTTGTTGTCAGTTAAAGTAGAACAAGAAATACTTGTAGGTAAGTTAGTTTACTTAACAAACTCAGTTTTGGTTAAAAATTAATAAAAATCAATGGCATGTTACTGAAATAATACACAAAGATATCAAGCAATTTGTAAATTATAGCGATTTAATTTAAATAAACTCTAAACAAACAATATTACCTGCACCCGATGACACTGTATCAGGGACTGCGTATGTGTTAGGATTCTAAATACCATGTGCTCTATTGTACTCTGCTCCTCGAAAATCATTCTCGCCAAGTCCAGTAAAACCTGAGCGAAACACAATCTCATTAATTACTTCAAGCAAAATTATCAGTTGAAATTAATTCAAACTTTTAGCGATGAAATTAATGCTAAAGCGTTTTCCTCCTGCTAGTTCTCTATCATCAAATTCTTGCACTTACAATAAACAATACAAGAAGATACAAACTAGAATGGTAGGCTAATTTAATATCCCCTCATCATAAAAATTAACTTATTACTTTATGAATGCAAATGTTCTATTGATGCTGAAATACGAATGTAAATTATTTATTTTAAACAATCTAGAGGCTCGCTATTCTGAAAATCCGCCAATTCCGAACAGAGTTCAGAAAAAGTACCGATTTTTTTAACATAAAAACAGGAAAAATCAAAAAGATATTCATGAAAAAAAAGTATATTTATTGTTAAACAAATAAGTTAAAAAATAGAGACATACATAGAGCCAAAGCTTGATGAAAACGTCTGGAACCAAATTGGAATGAAAGCTGGTTTTGTTTCCTTCACGTTTTCCATCCGCTTTAGTGGGAAGGAAGTTAACCGCAACAAGCATCCGGTGAAAAGGATACCGTGTCCGTCAGAAAGAAGAAAGGATTAGATGAAACAGCTACACACTAGTAGTGTTGTTGCCACCTACCAGTTGCGTTCATCCGTTTTTCTCCTCCGTTTTCGTTATCTCGAACGAATTTTATTTTTTTCTCGATCTCTTTTCAAGACGATGCGGTACTAACGGACAGACTGCGGGGTGACAAAACGGATAGTTCGAAAAAAAAAAAACGGATGGTGTAAACCTACACTAAGGCGAGGTCAAGAGCATTTGCCGCGTCTACGTGTGATATGAGTTCAGTTTGAGCGTTCACCTCCTCCTCGCTTTCCTCCGAGCCGACAACGCTGTACAGAACTGATACTAGCAGATGTCCCCGCACTTAATTTACGCCTTAACAAGTCAATACGTTGATATTACTCATGAAATCCGCCTATTCCGAATTCCCGCTAAACCGAACAGTGTTCGTTCCCAATTAGTTCGGAATAGTGGGACTCTATTGTATAAGTTTTATTGAAATGTTGTAATTTTAACATTTAAAATTAATTTTAAGAAGCATTAAGTTGAAAAAAGAGGAAACATTTATGTCTTGTTAAATTATTTATGTTATTACTATATGCCTTATACTTACCCGTCTGATATAAATGTAACATTTATCTAAAACTAATGAATAAATATTGATTGGTTGTTTGAGGTAAGGTAAATTAGATTCAAACAGTTTGAAAACAGATTGAAATATAATTTACAAGATAATCTTGACAAAAATACTATCTATTATAGTGAGCAATAATCATCCTTGAAATAAACTAAAGTCTGTGTTAATTATATCCTCCACAATTGTTGGATCGGGGCAAGCACTGAAGTTTATGTGCAAATAATGCACAGGTCTCTTTAGTCTAAATATAATTCATAGATTAGAAACAAGATTACAAATAGTTGCCTGCGTATTTCGCGGACACCACGGCTTACCTGGTTTCGCTTAACTTCAAGCTGACTTTTCTCATAAAGCTGTGCGTTGCGGAGACCAATACCGCAAAACTGGAGGTAGCTGGAAAACACTTTTTCATCGGTGGTTGAGAAACATGAATCTCCTTGTTTGTTTATTACCTTTAAAAACAGAGAACAAGCAATTAGGTATTTTAACTACAGATATTTATGCATCACTAAGGAAATTTTTAATTGAAATTATGAAGACACAACTGCATTATTTTTATGAACCGGATAGTTTTCTAGTGTAAAAGATTTTTCTTAAAATATCTACGTGGTTTAAGAAGCGTGATAAATTTAAGAAAGGCTTTAACAATTAGTTCGACTTTCATATTAAATAATTCGATCACGCAGTTGAACCGTTGACGTGAGTAGAGCAAATGTTCCAAATTAAGTTTTTATGTTTTATCGTTTTAAGAAACTATTTGAGAGATTGGTTTACTCAAGAAGAGGCTGAATAGCTGTCTGCGTGTACAAAATATTATAGAATTTGTTTGCAACACAGTCTCTGGAACCTGGCTCATGCGTTGTTTCGTTCTGCTAGCAGTGTTTCAAAATTTTGAACCTCGACTTTGCAGCCTCAGAATATGCTTCGCTTCGTTCGCAGTGGAAGATGCCCCAACGGTAGAATTCTCCACGTGGATTTAAACTGGGTAATTTTAGGTATTTTACGTTGATCGATTTCGGGTGAACCTACGCGCTATAATGTCATGTAACAAAATCAAATGTGCAGAATAATCTCCCGAATTTACTTTGTTAGATAAAACACCAAAAAGGTTTAATTCTAGTGCGAAAAATCCAAAAAAATATTAACTTCAGGTTATTGGATTTATTTGGCGAGCGAACTCGTCCGAGTGACTTAGACAATCATCGTCTAATACCAAATTTGAACCAAAACGAATGTAAATTGCGGCACTATATGAAAGACTACTGAAGAATACCGTTGTCTGGCGGCCATTAGGATGGGCGCAGCATTGCCATATCTACTAGTCTCGAACACTCCTGGTATTTACCGCTCGAGGCTTGAGCGCACAGTTTAAAGAATTATAAATGCCTTGAGTCAGCCGGGTTCAGTTAGAAGCGTGGGAAGAACGTGACAACGTCGCACTAAGGCGATTCGAGCGCTCAAGGTCTCGGTGTACACAAGTCCGTCCCTCAACGGTATTCTTTCGTGGTCTTTACTGTAGAGTGCGAACTCATTTATACATACATAAAGTGTTTGATTTGTGATGGTACGCACTGGTACGCCGTACCGGTACCTCTGATTAGGAGGGGAAAATATAAAATGTAATTTTTAATAAAAGATTGTTGGTGAAAATCCAAACTTTGTATTATAGATTATACTAAAATTGTATTAAAATTATATTGTAAAAAATTCCAGATGAATCGAGTTGACTTTTTTAAACTTGATGGTAGCCTAGTAGGCCTACATTTATATTTTCGAAAATTTTATTAGTAATCTCAATTAATTTGAAAACGCAATCAATATTGAGCTTGTTGAGGTAAGATTTTTCACAGTTCAAATACTTTTTAAGTGGTAACAAAAACGTATAAAAAGACTATATTTCAAAATTTGTCCATAACCCCCCCACCCCAACCCGGTACTTCACAGTACTGAAACCTCTATTTTTACAAATCAAGCACTGCATACATAATATACAATTTTTAATGAAACTGCAAAACGTGTTCTGTGTACCATGATCAGTGCTCATTGGCAACCACCAAACTTAGGTCTCACCATAAGAGTCACTGCAATACCTAATATTTTCAATGGAAGTAAACAAATAAAACTTTACACATAATTTTAGCTGCTGCCATCTTGTAACGAATTTATTAACTCAAGCATCTTACAAAAGGCTGCTTGATTGTTTGTTTGTAATACATTTGAAATGTTATTCCACTAACTCTGCGCATTTAACCATATTCCAGGAACTTATTAAAATAATTGTACTATATAGTAAAGGAGGGGAACCTCGCTTGCTTATACGTATGCAATTCGCATACACAAACACTAAACACGTTTAGTTACTTTAATAGTACGGATTAATGAAGCTGGTTTGTATTGCAAGAGTTCACTTGCTTTGCTCCGCTCTGCCTTGGCATTCAAGTTGTTTCGTGTTTACTTCGGTATTCATGATGAACAGTTGGTGGAGTGGAAACCTACCAGCTCCTTCTAGTTCAAGCTCCTAATGGGCCTCTTCTTATAAATTTATTTTTTTAATAAAGCCTTCATTTACATTGCACGTGTCCAAAGCTCCGTCTAAGCTCATCTTGTGATTATTTCTCTTGAGGTGGCAGTGAAGTTTCGACTTCTTTCACACTATGGTCCTTATTCCTTTCATGGTTTTAATAGATATCAATAATATAATTTTAAATAAGTTAGCAAATCAGGTCCTGCAATCTTTGACTGTACAAATTTCCCAGCATACTGTGGCCACATTTTCGACAAATTTAATTTAAATTACTAACAAAAATTTGTATAAAAATTTACGTAATAATTTTTGTTTGCCTTTTAGTCAAAATTACGCATACATTTTTAGGTTTTAAGATTGCACTTTTGTGCACATACTTGGCAATATTTGCCACTTTTAAGAAGCGCCAAATTTTAGAAGAAGAAATTAAAATTTGTTTTAAGTGGAAGAAAATGTATTTATTGCAATTTTGAAACGGGCAGCACAATAAATTGGAAATATCAGCCATTTTCAAATAGTTGAAAAGCGCCCAATTCTTTGTGTCGTGATCTTAACTTAAACTTAAATATATATCATGTTAAATACTAATAAAATTGTACACTTTATTTCTGTTACCTTAGTAAGAGTAAGGTTGTAAAGGTGTAAGTTTTGGTAGTGGTCAAATTGTGGTGAGGGGGCGCTGACCGTTTAAGTGACTAGGGGCGCCATATTTCCAAACGTGGCCCTGTGCACGTAATTATGATGAAATTTAACTTCCATGTTTCAATCTTGGAAACGATTCCTACAACAGGGGAAGTAGGACAAGCAGTGGCGGATTACGAGCTCAGCGGCCCCTAGGCACTTATCAGTTCGCGGCCCCCACTACAACGTGAATGATAGAAATTAAGTTAAAATCGACTAAAATGGGAAAAAACAGGGCTGATAAAATTGTGTGTATACATTTAAGCTATGACATTAATTGGTAAAATGTCCTTCTAACCCTATAACTGGGAATCAATGGCGGTTTTTTTTTTCGTGCTGCAAGCATTTTTTTTTTAATTCACCAAATGTAGTACATGTAATTATATTCAAATCCAAAAGTGTTCAATACATTTTTTGTAGCAAAAGGTCCAAAAAATTTAAATATGCAACTAAAAAATATGCAAGTTATTAGGTCAAGAAGTGCAAAATGTTTAGTAACGAAAAATATCCAACTTTATGGCTACATTACAAATAGTAAAACATTTTTTAAGTTTTTCAAAATTTACGAAAGTTTTGTAATTTAGTTCTGAATTGAACTGTATAAAAACATATATCAATTTCAAAAATTTGTTTTAGAAAACAACAGTTTTTATGTACCTATTACACGACCATTTGCAAAATTCAGTGGGGCCCTTGGAGCTTGCAGCCCCTAGCCTCATCATACCTAATCTGTAATCCGCCACTGAGGACAAGCAAACATTTACAAAATACAATTTTGAATCATTTTATAGACACATACATCTTTCTCGTAATCAGAAAGATCTTAAAATAAAATTTGAATTCAACAATAAATGTATTTCTATCAACAATGACGTGATAGAAAGTAAAAGCACCTAACCTGTGCCACACCTATAACTTCTCCATTGCAGTCTTTGATCGGCATACAAAGTAATGTTCTTGTATGATAGCCTGTCCTGGCATCAATGTCATGGTTGAAACGATCATCCTGCAAAATAATAAATTCATGTAAATTTTTCATTAAATATAAACCATGCACAACATATATTTTTTTAACGCTCGTATCAAACTTTGAAAACGCTTACAAGTATTTTAAAAGTATACAAATAAAAATTAAAAAACATTTGTTTCGTTATTGCAATAATTGTGTCAAGGTTAGCGTGTTAATTTATTTTGAATTAATTCCAACCCACTGTACTATTACTTCTATCATTATCACAGATTTAGCAAATATCAGTTGAAGGTGAATATTGATAGCTATAGGTTAGTAAATATCAGTTGAAGGTGAATATTGATAGCTATAACGACCACTTTCCTCTTCCTTACAGAGAGAAATCACAACAAATGTTACAAACACTGTTAAGATTCTCATGAATTTTACAAACTTTGTATACAATCATTTTTGGTTTAAGGTAAATTCTTGGACAAAGAAATAGTTACATTGTATTAGAAAACATTATTGTTTTCATGTTTTTAGCTATTCCATTTAAATGAATTCATATGATAATTTTATTCACGCACATTAACATTTATTTATCAGTGAATTAGTGCAAGGAATTACTTAACTATCCTGCTCACAGAACAAACAATGTTTCAAGTTACTCCTTATTACAGTGGCATTAGCTTGTATAATAAATGCCAGGTCATTAACCTGTCCAACACATTTTAGATGGGCTCTTCTTTTCTGCATGAAATTTCTTTCTATTCTATAAATGGAATATAGGTAACAGATTTATGATTAGGTTATGATCTGACATAACTGTATTTCTGATTAAATGTTCTTAGTGTTTTTAAAAATAGTTTTTTGTTAGTTGATGAGTTTTGCATTTGTTTTAATGTATGTTTGTACAACTATTTTAAACTATCGTGACTCACCGCCTAGCATAGAGATTTTCCTATAATTGTTGTAATATGGCAACTATAATAAACAAATGTTACAAAAACATATCTTCTATTTGTACATACAGGGTATACCATAAGCAAACTCACAAACTAAAAATTTGAGTCTCTCATTTTCAAGTCGTCCTTTAGCCAGTCAGCAAAAAATGTTGGTAAACTAAAAAAGTCCTAAAAATTTAATACTTTTCATTTTTAACTCGAATTTTTTCTCTTTATAGGTTAGTTTAGTTTAAAAAAAACATAACAATGATATCTTATAGTGATATGAAGTTATTTAACAAAATCGTTTGGATAAAGAACGTTCTAGAACCAAAACAAGGACAAGGGACTTTTGCAAATAAAAATAAAGGATAAGGATGTTTTGTATAAAATAACCAAAAACAAAATTAGTTTAAATAAGGATAGGGGAAGATTTATAAAGAAAATAGCTTGCGTTCAGCGGCAGGCATGTTGGATTCAATAACGGACATTTTGGAACCAACCAAGCATTCCTCACGTCTTTTACATTTATTTAAAATTTTAAAGGCCATTTTGAAAGGAACTATTGGTTGAACTTGGTAGAAAATATTATCGAGAATGTAAGCAACCAATATCTCAATTTTGAAAAAAGATGGATAAAGGTTGATTCGGAAATGAACGACTCGAGTCATGAGTATTCTTTGGACCAAAATAATAAAACTTTCGGACAATCAACCATTTCTATTTCAATTTTTTTTTTAACCTTTTAGTTGTAGAAATAAAAAACATATTGAGTTCAGATTTGTTGTAAGCATTAAATATGTAAAATTTTTTAAAGTGCACAGAGAAAAAAACTTATGTTTTTTATAGTTGAAATAGTGGACATTCAAAATGTTTAGCATTGAAACTAAAAACCTGTTGCCTTACACAAAAAGTTTTTTTTTAATTTTTTTTTAGCTTATAAGATACTTTAGGGATTGGAAAAAAAACTAAAATAATTGTCTTGGGTCTACCCAAGTGTCAACCTAGAACCAAAATTTGTTCAAAATTCCGATAGTTGAAAACATAATAATCGAATGCATTTTTTAAATTTTATGAAAAATACAAATGTGGCTCTCAACTATTTCAGAAAGGCGACTGACTTTTTTTGTTAACACCTCAGTTCATACTGCTTAGATTTCATATTTTTTTATTCAGCCCACAGCTAACATAAAATAAGAAATATTTCAACCGACTTTTTGTAATATATACGTTAATAAATTATTTGATATTATGTTTACATTTGGTACATTTGAACAACCTTATTATTATTTTTGTTCTCACCTTATAGGCATCTGGTATATTTACAGGTTCTCCACTTTCAGCGACAAAACCGACGATGCCCATCCCCCATGGTATTCTGATCTCTTCCTTCTTTTCCATTTCCTGTAACGTGGATCGCGAACACACGTCAAACAGTTTAGAAACAAGACAACGCGAATGACAACCATGGTTTGTACGTGAGTGTGTCGACGATGTTATAAATGGTGTCGTAAGATCTCCGGTTAGGCCGGTGTTTGTTGAACCTATCACAGGAGAACCAACGACTACCGAGCCTGAGTTTGGTGACACTATACTCGGTGGTGGAGGACCTGTAAATAAACAGTACAGATCATTTTAACCAGGCAATCAATATACTCTAACCCTAGAATTGATAGGTTACATTACCAGAATGATGGACGATTTTAGCACATTGTGCAGTGTTGGTTTGAAAAATAATAAAAATATATTATACAGACAAATCATGAAGTTTTATACTTAATTTTGTTCTGAATTAACTATAGAACATGATAATATTATAACTAAGGTGCCAATCTGTATCCATAAAATGTTATTCTTTGATAAACGAGTCATTTTTTATTTTACATAAATATATTTTTCACATTCACTTCCTGTAGCTTGAATACAAATTAAATTAGAAAGAAAAGTAAAACATAAAAAAAAATGTTCCCCGTTTCATTATAAAAAAGGTCCTCACATACGTAAAGTTATATGCAACACAAAAAAAGTTATTTCATACAAACTAAGCAATACTGAACAGGCAGCGCAAGGCGTTAGGATTGTTTTTAGCCCGTATACAAACTAACTATAACTCAACTATCGATAATTTAATCGTAGATTTGTGGGATATAATTTAAAGAATCGATTAGTATAACTTTCATCGAGATATAGTTAGCAGAGGCTGATCAAATCAACAGCTGATCAATGAAGCATTACTGAATGGGCTGCGCAAGGAATTAGGATTTTTTTTAGCCCAGTTCACCAGCACCTGGAACCGGCACTGAGTATATGAAATGGTGAAAACGAATTACTTTAATTACGTATAACATTATTCTAATAGAGGACTTTTTGTTATTCTGGTGGTGCAACGTAACTTAGTTTTAATAACAATTTTAATGTTTAAATTATCTTAGAACTTTGAAGTAGAACATCACATGACCTTAAACTGACCTAGAAAACATGATTACTGGACGGACAAACAACCGTTTCGGTGATTAAAAATATCTAAAAAAATAAAGCGGTATAAGTTTTACTGCAGCGGAAAACACAGAGTATCGCAAAATTAATTCCAAATATAATTCCCGGTAGATGAAAGAATCATTAACCTAGATTCGTAAAACCACAGTGATGTATTTAGAAGAGGTTTTTATTAGACACGGTAACAAGAAATCGCATTCTCATCCAATAAAAATTAACTGTTCAAGCTATCGCTAGAACTAATTACTGTCGCATCAATAATAATATCAATAAACAATCGACAACTTCCGACTCGATTAACTTTTTGCAATATTTTGTGTTACCTTCCATTTTAGCATTAAAAGACTGGAAAAGATAATCGTGTTTTCAATTATTCTACAGGAAATATTAAAACACAACAAGAAAACGTCTTTAATTGTAATTGACAATATTATTTATGGTTCTATTTTGGTACAAAATTTTATAAACACTAAAAATATAAGTAGGACGGATATAACACCTGTAACTGTATTATTAATACTTACTCGTACAATATACACTCTAAAACTTCAATAAATGTCGAGTAAGTTTAAAAGTGATTTCATTGTTATGATCTAAGGAATATATTAATTTAATATAATTATATCCGATGAAATGGTACTTTACTATTGACACAGTTCTTTTTTATTGGTTTACGATCAGTTATTATTGGTTTAATTAGGTCAACACTTAATAACAACTCTGATAGTTTTATTCTCAATTAAAATATTTTAAAAGTTTTACGCTTAAAACATGAATGTTTGAAAGTTCCACAGTTAAATCTTGTACAGCAAAGCACTTTAAACTTAAATGATGCAATAATAAATTTGTTAATACCGATAATAAGATAATTAATTACAAATGTACACATGCTGTACATTTATTAAAAGATACGATACAGCGCTTATTCTAACAAGTAGGCTATTATAGTTTCAATACACAGAGCTTGCACGCCCTTAAATATTTTTTAAACCCATGTTCTTCTGACACAAAAGTTATTTTTAAATATATAATTATGATATGTGTAAATGCTTTCTACATTCTTGGAAAGCACAAAATATTTACTACCAGCTCAAGACTTAACCCTTTTACTACCATTGGGCCATATATGTGAACAAAACAAAAAATTACTACCTGCAAAATTAAAAATATATAAGTTGGTTTTGTGTTATGTTTAGTTTAGTAGCATATTTTTTTTTATACGGTTGGCAATACGTGTACTGACAAGACCATTTAGCTTTCATACAGCTGATCAGTAGGCACAAAGTTCTAAGGAAACGGGTTATGTTTCGTAATTTTTATTGGTTTGTGTGTTTATCTGTAGCTGAAAAGTTGTGCATTCGCTGTATTTTCAACAATAACTATTGTATTCGGTTGTAAATACAATAATATTATTATAAGCAATTAGAAACATTGCTAAAAACCTCATAAATATATATTTGTTTTTGCGGGACATACATAACCCAGTGGTATTACACAGTGGGGCACATAGTTCCCAGTTGTACTGAATAATGGAAAGTAGTGAAATTGATCGGTTCCTAAATGGACCACCGTCAGAATATAATGATATATTTTATGACGGTGATAAAGATCCGGAATTTTTACCGACTAATATGATAATTCGGACAGTGAAAGTGGACCAATGAAAAGTGATAATGAAGGCTCTGATGAACTGATCATTGATATTCAGAAAAGTATCTGTGAAACTTGCAAAAACTATACTAAGTCTGAAAAAGCTGATAATTTCAATGATAAAACTCCATCCTCTTCGAAAAATAAGAAAAAAGAAAACCTATACAATGGATAAAAGTGCTGATGTGGCAGAGTGCTAAAGACGGCAAGGAAAAAATAAAAACTCTTTGCGCTGAATATGAAATTCCTTTGTGAAAAGACTGTTTTGCAAAATATCATCCATAAAATATTGTGTAAAATGACTAGAACTGCAATTGTATTCATAATTAATTTACACAGATAAATATAATATTATCCTTTTGAAATGTCCTTAGTCATTACTATACCATTGGGACATATACGTCCCAAGGTAGAAAAACAATGGGAAGCATGTGTCCCATTATAAAAAAAAATATAAACATTCTTTTAGGAACAAAATACAAATTTATTTAATGTTTGACTTACATTATTCTATGATATTAAAGTAAATAAATTAAAATTAAAAATTGGTAGTAAAAGGGTTTTAAAAAGAGTTTTTAGAATTGTCTCTAACGCTATAAATGAAATCTTTAAATCACTCACTCATCGCTATTTCTCAAAAACGACTAAATGGATAACATTAAATTTGGCATGGTGGATCTTAATGTGCTCTAGGCGTGCAATAAGAAAGGATTGGAAAAATTTGCTTCTAAGCGAAATAAAAAATAAAAAAGGTGATATCACATTTTTTTATTATTGTCTTATCACTAAAAATTTCACAATTTACACATATTAGTACCATGATTGTTCAGAAAATATGGTTACCCAATAAAAGAGATTAAAATGGAGTACCCCTATACAATAAAAATAAATTGAACTAACTTACTAAGAACTATAAAGCTAAAATTATTCTTAAGTGATATAAAAACCATTTGCAATTCGATAACTTAAGTCAAAGAGATGGAATGGGATAACTAGTCTTAAAATGAAATAATCATTTATACACTTACTTTTTCTTTGTGCTCAGAAACAACTCAACAAATTTCACAATTTAAAAATAACAGTACCAGGATTGTTTAGAGAATATGGTCACCCAGTAAAAGAGATTAAAATGGAATAGCTACCCCTATACAATAAAAATAAATTGCACTAACTTCCTACAAACTATAAAGGTAAAATTATTTAATATTATTCTTAAGTGACATAAATAACCACTTTCTCACAAACATATTTAAATTATTAAACACATTCACTATGACTTCATAATTTAAGAGGGGTAGGAGAGGTGATATTAAAGTAGAGATTAACTAATAAATATTATTATTATTATTAGCTAGAGAGAAAACTATTCGATTGATTTTGAATAAATTTGCACCAAACATGTCAATTAGGCCTGTATAGATGCACGAAAAAAGGTTTTGAAACATTTTGAAAAGCAACCCGCTTTTAGGCCAAAAAACCCCCCAAAATCAGTTATTATTATTATTAGCTAAACAAGAATTTGTAGAAAGATGCAGTTTGCTGCATATGGTAGGGTACATTAAGGACTGCAAATAAGCAAAATTTTATTAAAATCATTAGAGCCGTTTTTTTATAAAAAAATAATAACTGATATTTTGGGGGTTTTTTGGCCAAAAAGGGGGTTGTTTTTCAAAAAATTTCAAAACGTTTTTCCGTACATCTATACAGGCCTAATTGACATGTTTGTTGGAAATTTGTTTGAAATCAATTGAATAGTTTTCTCTCTAGCTTTGTATACATACAGACAGACATTTTGTAAAAACCACTTTATTGAGCCCCAAAACGGATATTTCCACAAAAATCTCAACATCGAATTTTTTGCGATCACTATACTATAGTATAATGAGAAAGTAAAAGTAATAAAATGGGATAAATACCCTTAAAATTAAATCAAGCAATTGCAAAGCATTTCCGGGTCCACTAGTAAAGATAAAAAAAAAAATATTTAACTGAATTCAAAATTAATGATTTTTTTTTCTCATACATTTACAGATATCTATTACACAAACAAATTCTTTAAATTACTGAACCTAAAACATGTGTATTTAGCTAAGAACACAGGAGAGTCCTACACTTTAATATAATGTGTAATACAATGCATAATCAAATAATATTTTAATTGTTCTACTCTACTTCCATTAGTTCAGATACTTTAATGCCTAAATGACTCTATGAATCACAGAACAGATTATATACTCACTTGAGTCACCAGGTACTCGTGGGCACTCATCAATACTGATGCATCCAACAGGACGGATATGGTTAGGTAGATGACTAATACTGTCAGATTTTGGAGGATTAGAATGAGGAACAGGTGGGTTTAAGGGAGACGTTCTTTCGCCCTGAACAAGGAACAGAGAGCCGCGATCAGCACGCAACAACGTGCTGACGTTCTGCAGAATCTTGTGACAGAGCGACCTGACGTCAAGTTCATTGCAGATATCCTTCACCTACACAAACCATATATTGAACCTTAGCTAACAAATATAAAATCTAATTTCTTAAAATAAACATTATAATTTAGTTTTATTAACAACTCTTTTCATTTAATGAATACATTTTCAGTATCCAGGTCACTAATTGATTAAAATAAAGTTTCTTGGCTTGTTTGTATTTGTGACACGTTTCGGGACTTTTATCATATCTTGAGGCACAACAAATAAATTACAGTAGAACTCCAATTATCCGGACTCCAATTATCCGGATCGCCAATTATCCGGATCAGATTTGAATAAGAACATAGTGAAACGGATGCGAGACTTGGCGGCGCGGAATCGATTTAAGGTAGCAAAACAGCTGACTCTGCCTGGTATGTTAAAAAAATAATGTATTTTACAGTGATTTAATATTGTTTGTAAATATTACGTAATGTAAACATTGTCATTGATATTGTTTTTTCATAATAAATACCGTAAAAATGTTCTCTATTGTGTTTTGTTTACGTTTTTCTCCTAAAAACGACCTTTTTTCGAGATTAATCCAATTATCCGGATTTTTGATTATCCGGATCGGGTCCGGTCCCAATTAATCCGGATAATTGGAGTTCTACTGTACTCAACCAAAGTCGTCAAACATTAAAATTAATTAAATAAAACACATTTAAAGTACGTTTTAGTGTACACCATCTGGCTACCGAACGGGAAATGTCGGTCTGTTATATCACGCAATCGGAACTTTTTCTATCTTCGGGCTTTTTTAACTCTTCTCGAGTTGTCATACAATGTTAGTTGAAATCTAGCTGGTCGTTCATTGATGTTCGCTATTTGCATCTTCTGATTTGAACGCCTTATAAATCTCATACTTCTCGACTGCGTTCATATACCTAAGAACATATTTCAATTGTTTTAAGGTTATTTTGTAAGCCTGTGTAACCATCGTCCTAGTTTATTAGATGACGTGCAAAATTCGATTTGTTACCTGAAATATATTAAATACATTTAAATATGTTCTAAAGGTAGATACGCTGTCAAGAAGTATGAGATTTATAAGAAGATCAGCTAGATTTCAACTATAATACATTGTATAATAGAAGTTCAAGAAGCCCGAAGAAAGACAAAGTTTCGAGTGCGCGAGATAACAGACTCACAGTTGCCATCCAGTAGTAAGATGGTGTGCACTAAAACGTACTTTAAATGTGTTTTGTGCGTTTCGTACAATTAATTTTAATGTGTGACGACCTTGGTTGAGTAATTTATTTATTGTGTCTGAAGATGGGATAAAAGTCCCGAAACACCGTCACAAACACAAACAAGAGGTCACTTTAAATAAGCTAAGAAACTTTATTTTAATGTCATTTGGCTAAATTTATTTGTCCAAACCAGCCATTCTCAACCTTTTTGCAGTTGCGTACCCCTTACCAGCTTCTTTCCATGAGTTGTACCCCCCCCCCCCCCCCGGACTATAATTTGTATCTAGCGCAAGTCTTGCATCAGTAATGAGTAACGTCTTGCATCTCTTCAGACATGTATGAGCAATAAACGACTGTTTCAATGCTTAGTAAACGAAAAGTGTAAAGTTGTATGGTCTTCCTCGAAAACTGATTTCAATGTGTTGCCGCTAGAAATTTCAATCAGATTCTCTTTTTCCGCAACGTGCAACTGTGCTGATTAAAAACTCTCTTCAGAGAAAGGATTTCTATTCCGATTAGTACTTTCTTCAAGCTTTGGAAAATATTTTTCTAATGATGATTTTAATCCCTTCGAGTGCTCACATATTTGCAACTCAACACCATTAGAGCGCAACTCATTCTCTTTCAAATAGTCATTCAAAGTCTCGAATACTTCAGTCTGGCCTTGAAGAATACAAGACCTCTAAAACTCAATCTTTTTTATCATAGCTTCTAACTTCTCTGATACTCTGAAGATTGTGATTGAACTTATCTGAAGGCCCACATTTAGCTTAATGAGTTGTTAAAACACGCCAGTTAAGTAAACCAAATATTGCAGCCATTCACTGTCATGTAAGTCTGATGACAGGCGGAAAGAGTTTGCTTGAAAAAATAACTGCACTTCATACTTAAGCAAATATTTTAACTATTTAATACACACATTTTCTTTCCGTGAACCGCCTAGCGACCCATTACAAACCTCAGGTTGAGAACTGCTGATCTAAACTATGTACTATAATTAATAGATATAGGACTTACCATCTTCAATCGCCGTTAAACAACGGCCGTTTCAGCTATTCAGCCATTTTCAACTTTCTTCTCAGGTTTCCCTTTGAACCCACCGCATTATACGACACTGTATTGACACAGGTAGATGACCCATCACCCCTTCCCGTCGATTAACTTGCATACCAACAGTATGCACCGGGACATCATCGAATGTAATCGACTCATAAGTCAATAGGTTTAAACAATACAGGCGTATAAGTGTTTTTTGTTTACGTGTAAGTGTTTATGTAATATGACGAAGGAAAACCTTGAAAATGGCTGAATAGCTAAAACGGCCGTCGTTTGACAACAAAAACAGAATATTAAAGGTGGTAAGTCCTATATCTAATAATTAGTATATCAATATTCAGAATGGCAACTAACAATAATATACTATACTTTATTTTATTTCTGTTGAAATTATTTTCAATACGGGATCGATGATTTTATAAGTGTAGAGGTTTAACACGTTCACTGCTAAGGACGCACAAGTGAGCTTGACACTGAACACTATGAGAAGCGGCCAACGCACAGTGCATTGCACGCCAACTCCCGTATTGGAAGAATTTTCCGTTTGCAAAAAATAGTGATTATTATGTAGAAAGGTTAAAAAATAAAGTAATTTCTACTCATTTAAGCTATAAATATAAAAAATAAAAGGTCAGCTCCTAGCATAGAAAAAACGAAATTTGCGTAGCAGTGAACGTGTTAAATAGAAGTGTGCCATCTTTAAACTAAAAGATTAATAAGTTATGAAAATGAACTTATTGTACAATATAATTGAGCATTTTGCCGAAAATGAATATATTGGATGTAGATACTACCTTAACCAGAATATACCACTGTCTAGAAAATTGTTTATATTTTCAACCACTTTAAAATTGAGCGTTTAAAAATTTGTTCATTCATCGCAGGTTCCAATAATTTTTATTACTGCAACAGCTTGCAATCCCTAAAGACCAACTTGTCTTCCGAACCAACTCGGGAATTCAAAGTAATACAACAAAAAGAGGTAATTATTTTGATAATACTGTATGTCCAATCAAGTAAAACATCATTTAAGCTGAAAGTTTATGTACTTGGTTTATCGACCCAAATCAGACTTTCATAAAATAAGTTATTTGTTCGAGTCGCATCAAAATACACACAAAATGGTAATCCTAATAAGTACTCGTACTACTCTAAATTTGTATTTTGTACAAAAATTGCTTTTAATTTAAAATTATTATATTACGTTCTTCTACTTGACTACAAATTACATTAGAAATTAGATAGAAATTAATAGAATGTAAGCCATATTTTAGTATAGACTATTTACAAAATCCTAATTAACCCCAGATTATTGTCCATATTTTTATATCCTTCACAACTAACCAAACCATTAGTAAATTTGACGACTATCTTTTCTATACAATATTATAAAGAAGTACAATTTGTTTGTACGTAGGGGGTAATCTCTGGAACTACTAAACCGATTGAAAGAATAGTTTTACTAATAAAAAGCTACACTATCCCAGAAACATAGGATATAATTCATTTCGATAAGAACATTTTTTTATTTCAATATTTGTCAATTTAATCGGAAAACATTCTTAGGTTAGGCCTAGACTGATGAACCAACACATGTATTTACAATTATTACCATAGCAACCAATTGAATAAAATGACAGATAAACAGCTGTTTGCACCAATATTTCCATTAACAGGCGATTTCAAACTTTGAAGCAATTATTTGTATTTCTGTCTTTTAGGTTAGGTTTTTATTCAAGTGTAGACCTGAGCCTTACTGGTTCTTTTAACCTTTATATTATAACTGATGTTATAAAATATACGAATTAATTTGATTTGAATAATTTAATTAAATAATGTTGATATACTATTTAAAAAAAAGATGATAAACAGGTTGTTGTAAAAAAAAAGAAAAAATTAATGAAAAACATAAAAAAAAATCGAAACCATAATGTAAAATACTTGAAAATGAACATTGTATAGATATTTAAATTTTGTATATACCCTAATTTTAAAGAACGACGAAACTTTATAAGGTTAACATTGGTCACCATGGCGATTTTTTGTTACTAATAATGGCAGGAGAGCACAAAAACAACACTACACAATTTCAAGCTCAAGGCTAAACTAAAGGCTACAGGAAAGGGTGCATCTTTAGTTCCCTCCTAGACGATATTTTAGTTTTGGCAACCTCCGTTATAAGATTAACGAAAGGTTAGCGATCCAAAATTGACTTCAGTGAAAATATTATTAGAAATTACCCTAAACTTTTTTTAACTATGCTGTTTATAAAATTTTCTTTTGCCGTTGTTTTAAGAATTAAATAACTGTACTTAAATAACGAAAAACAAAATGTAAAAGATGAATTAATACTACCAATACACTCTACGGTATAGTTATTGAAAATGTAATGCATATTTAATAACACTTATAGTTACTCTTATTTATACGAAACACGCCTCCCTAAATCAAAAACGCCCACTGGTAAGATAAATACCTCCGTTGTAACTAGTAGCAACAAAGTTGTGCAATTACTCATTCCCCAAAAGTGAAAGTTATGTTTGCGGGAAAACTTTGGTGTCTAACATATTAAATTGTCTCATGACATAGCATTACTCAAGTAAGCTACTTTAACACGTTCACTGCTAAGGACTCACATCTTAACACTGAACACTATGAGAAGCGGAGGACGCACAGTGCATTGCACGGTAACCCCCGTATTGGGAGTATTTTCATTTCACAATGCATTGCGTGCTTCGCACGCCAAAACCCGTATTGGGAGTATTCTCAATACACAATGCATTGCGTGCTTCGCACGCCAACCCCCGTATTGGGAGTATTCTCAATACACAATGCATTGCGTGCTTCGCACGCCAACCCCC
>JAGFPH010000592.1:323634-337288 GCA_018207615.1 Philaenus spumarius
TTTGTTATTGTTTTTAATGTCCTGATGATGGTCGAATTGACCGAAATCGCGATCGACAACTAAGGTAAGAAAACCTAAAATAGATACTGTATCAGTTGACGTATAATATTCTTTAAATATAAGGATGATGAAACTATAGGCCTATTTGTTAAAATTTTGTATTTATATACATTACTACAAATCAAAATAAAGATATAGATACTATATTTTATTGCTTTTTATTTCATATTGTTATATCAAATGATTTAGAAGTTATTAATATTATAATGAAGGAATTAATAATCGAATATTTGTGTATGTTTTACGAAGATGTTCGAATGTTTCCGAAGTTAAACGAATGTGTATTTCTTCTTTAAATTTGTATAAATGAATATTGATGATAAAAGGTTTTATTAACATTCATTTTATTACCTCAAAGCAAATCTTATAACGTATTACTAGAAAACCCCCATGAAAAATCACAGGCTGATTAATTAGATACACAGCAGAAATACATAATTTAAAAAACAAACTATTTACAAACAACATTAAGGCCTACTTATCTAGGCCTACCTAAACATAACCCCAAACTATAATCTACACTGGGTTTAAGTATTACAGATGATGGGTGAAATCAGCTGTTAAACGAATAGGTAGGCCTATTTCTTCTTTAAATTTGTATAAACAAATATATTGATGATAAAAGGTTGTATTTATATATAGTTTATAACCTCAAAGCAAACATTATAACGTATATTATAGTACTGTATTCATTAGTTATATAACTCATATTAAAAAAAAAAACAACTTCATAAGAAATTATAACGATTGAAGTTGTAAACATAACCCCAAACTATAATCAACACTGGGTTTACAGATGATGGATGAAATCAGATGTTATATTATATTCTACTCACGTACGTAAGTACGCTCGTACACTCGCTTTTATACGAGTTGAGAGCCTACATTAGTTCTATAACTCATATTTTAAAAACCAACTTCAAAAGACATTCTATTATTGATTGAAGTTGTAAACACAACCCCAAAGTATAATCTACGCTAGGTTTTTTTAAGTTTTACACATGATGGGTGAAATCAGTTGTTAATTAAATTATTTATAGGTGCAGTATACACATTTAGGTAGGCCTACATTGAAACCTTTCATTTTGCAGAGAGGAAAAAGCTCAGTCATGATTTTGTAGTTTGCGAATGCACTTCAACAATTCAAATGAAACAATTTTTCACTGCTGTTGACTTGGTGGTCTGTAAAGCCTTATAAAACTTGCAAAACTGTCACACAAGTTCAATTCTAGCAGACGACAAACAGTTCACTTAGAATTCCTTATGAAAGATTAATACGCTTTACTCCCAAACAGTCGTATTTTGAGATAAAGATATGCTAGGAACATTCTCTGTGACTTTGTTGGTGCAAATGGTTTTTGTACCATAGTTCAGAATTTCTAAATCTATACTAATATTATAAAGAGGTAAAATTTGTTTGTTTGTTTGTAGGGGGTAATCTCAGGAACTACTGAACCGGTTGAAAAAATAGTTTTACTAATAAAAAGCTTCACTATCCCTGAGTAACATTGGCTATAATTCATTTTGATAAACACATTTTTTATTTCAATAGTTGTAAATTTAGTCGGAAAAAATCTTAGGTTAGGCCCAGACTGACAAACCAACACGTGTATTTACATTTATTACCATAGCAACCAATTGAATAAAATAACAGACAAAACAACTCTTTGCTCAAATATTTCCATTAACAGCAGCTGATTTTAAACTTTGAAACAATTATTTGTATTTCTAACTTTTAGGTTAGGTTTATATTAAAGTGTATACCTGAGCCTTGCTGGTTCTTTAAACCTTTATTATAACGTGCTGAGGTGTTTACAAATTGTACGTATATTCGACATTCAGAATAGAACCTTCGTGAATAGATCAATTTCCCCAATAGTTGGTTGAAACCGTAAAACCAACGACTACATATCATTAAGACGAAAAGTTCCCATGTTAAAAATTCAGACCAGGGAAACAGGTATAAAAGTGTGTTTGCGCCATCGGCCGCTAGGATTCGACGGTCACGGTCTCACGACAGTCGGACCTCTCTGTCTTTCTTCCTCTTTCCATCCTTGTCCCACACGCGGGCCGGCAAAACGCGCCCTCAGAGCTCCTAGCGACTGATGGCGCAAACTCACTTTTATACCCGACTTTACTGGTCGGAATCCTACTCATTTAAACTGTCCGTCTTATTGGTATGAAGTCACTTGCAAGCCCCCTTGAAAAATCACAGGCTGATTAATTAGATACACATCAGAAATACACCGTTTAAAAAAACAAACTATTTAACAAAAATATTAAGGAATATTTATCTAGCCTACCTAACTATGCTGACGGGGATTTTTAACTCGGTAAATGTGTACAATAATAAGGATTATAAAGCTGTAGGCCTATTTGTTAAACATTTACATTTACATATTGAGACGGGCAAAAACCCGACCCAAATGGGCTAATTACTAAGGTAATTAGGCCTAACAATAAAAGTCAGATATAGAAGCCAATAGGCCTAAATATGCAAATGTAGAGTTAGTAATAAATAAAATAGCACTTTGTAAATATGTATCACAAGAAAAAATGTATGTAAAAAGAAAGGTAGTAATTTAAAATAATTATATTGTAAATTGCAGGCCTAGTCAATGTTAAACGTAGTAGAAGCAAAGCTCAGTGAATTATTCTAAGGGAAATCGACAGGATAATGCTTGTCGAGTTTTGTCAAAAGTTGCAGAACTCTGTACTGTTGCCATGCGCCATAAGAGGCTATGTTAAATTTTTAAAGTATTTTAAAATATAAAAATAGTAAATTCTTTTTAATACAATGTGTAGAGGAGAAGAAGACAATAATAATCTAATTAACAGAATTGTTTTAATTAAAATAATTACAAAGTTATAGAGCAAAGACTTAGGTGAAAAATGATAAAATCCAAAAATTAAAATAAAGTCGTGGGACCTAAATTAAATAATTAAAGGAAGATTCTACAAGCTAGAAAAACCAAATAAATCACCAGAGAAACGAAGTTACTAAAAAAGGGAAGAGTAAGTCTCTTGACTTCGATTTGAACAGTACGAGATTGAGGGAAGGAAAATTAAATTTAGTTGCGTTCAGATAGCCATCCAAGGACCACGTCAAAGTTTGCAGAAGCAGCAGTAGGTCGGCGAGAATCACCAACTCCGGTACAAGTCAGCGGGTCGTAAGAAATCGCTCTACCTAAGGAAGAGGAGGAATCCTGGGAGGAAGGAAGAAAGAAGAGGATCAAGGACTTCATTCCAAGGCCTAAACCACCTAGGAGGAAAACTGCGATCAATCATATTTATTTGTGAGTAGCAAATAACCAAGCTATATCATTTTTAATATAAATAAAATCCAAAGATAAAATTTTTTTAAAGATAAAATCAAAAGTAATAGTAAATTCAGGGGAAAGTGTAAAAGTAAAATCATTCAGGAATATACCCTATTCTCACAATGGTATAAAAGCGTTTCAATATAAATGTAAATAATATCATAGTTGTAAATATCAGGAATATATTTGTTTGAAAATTTTAAGAAGTGGAGAAAGAATAATTAATTTGTTTTTTAAAATTAAAAAAGTTTTAATTTTCAAATCTTAATTTCTTTCATTTATGAGTTAAATACCCTATACCAGAAATTTAACCAGTGCTCTAGAATAAGTTAGTTGATAAGGTTCTATTAATTCTTGTGTGTGACATAATAACTCTAAACGGCACGGCCCGGAGAAGGAGTCTGACTAGAGCTAGTGAAATATTATATAAAGTGTATTTATTACAAACAAATCTTTTAAGATTTAGGAAAGATAGCGTATTTCCTATTTCTTGTCCACGTATACGCGCAAAAAATATTTAAGGGCAAATAAAATAGAAAATAGAGGCGGGTGCGACGTAACAAGTGACGTCAGAACCCGAATTTTGAGTAGGTGCGCGTGTGAGAAGCGGCAAGTAGCTTCCGAAGGGGGGGGGGGGGCTCGAAACCCTTTGAGCACGACAGCTTACGAATAGCGCGTGTGCGGCGTGGCAGTATGTTATTATATATATATTTAAAGAAATATAAAAATACTATTTTTTAATTGCTTTTTATTTCATATTGATAGATTAAATGATGTACAAAAATATTCAATCACTCAATGGATGTCGTCAACAAGTATAAAACCATTTTTTAAAAACACAACACAACACACAAACATAATTAACACATACCGGTACATTTTATTTTTGGCCAAAATATCGCGTGCGATACACATAACGTTCAAATCTAGATCTACGTTTGTACGGCCTGAAGATGAAAACTTAGTGTTTTTGAAACCGCGGTAGCCTTCATAAGGTGATATTTGGACCACGAGACGGTGTACTGTAAGTACAAATTTCTTATATTATATAAACATGTGGTCCGGTGGCTATAGTACATTTATGAAAAAAAAAGAGAATAACATCCCACATTTATATTTGTAGAAAAAACTCAAAAACAAATTCATTCTCGTAGGAAACATCTAAAAAAATACTTACTTCCGGTCAAAAAACGTGCTTCCGATTGTTGGATTTTTTTGGCTAACGAACTCGTCCGAGCGACGTGGACAACCAACATGTGTACCAAATTTGGACCAAATCGGACTTAAAATGCGGACGCTAGAGTGCGATATATAATAATATACATATATATATGATTTTTAATGACACCCCAAAACGTGTCCTGGGTACCATGATCGGTGCTCATTTGCTACTCCCGACCTTGGGTCTTACCATAAGGGCCACTGCAATAGCTCATCTTTCCTATGGAAATTCGATCACGCAGATTAACCGCTGACGTGAGTTGAGCGAATTTCCAAAATTAAGTTTATACTAGCTGACCCGTGCGAATATTTCGCAAGTTCGGAGTAGGCCTACATTTACCTGATTTAACACGTTGATTTAATTCAGTTAATTAAGTTTATTTATTTACATTGGTTTATAAATAACAGTTTCCCTATACAATCTTACAGTGTAAACAAATCTAACTAACAGCTGTCATGCTAGTTAAACAGATGGTTAGTAGATGGCGCCTTTCATTAGGAACATACAGAGTATAATATAAAAGTTTTTTAAATCAATTTTTGTTATTAAAACATGAATTTGAAGCTGTTTGTCTATTTTTCCCGTGTAGTGGTTAAGGAAAGCTTTAAAATGATGCCTCATTCATGTAATTTGATGATGTATTAAGGAAGTTATGGCGTACCGACAAAAAAATAGTCTTGAGAAATAATATATGCGATGTTTTATGGTTTCAACTATTTGGGACACTAATCTACTCACGAAAGCGTTGAATTATAGCGCTAATAAGCTTGCGAGTTTGAAGTACATTAGTACAATTTGTTTGACCCTCTGTCATCGGCCCTGCTCACGCGCTGCTTCGTTCCGCTCGCATTATGGAATGCGCTTTGCGAGTTTGCAGATGACAAACACGCTTTTTATTGTACTTTTATATCACTTTTATGGTATTTTACGTTTTGGTCGATTTTTTAGGACCAGGCGGGCTGTAAGGTCTTGCTGAAAACATAATGTGCAGAATAATCAATATATATAAAAGGCAAAGCCCTCACTCACTCATCATCACTAATTCTCCCACTTCCCATGAAACTAGAGAGATGAAATTTGGCATGTGTATACTTTGTGATGCAAATAGGAAAACTAAAGCAATTTCATTTTGATATTCAAATTTTTAGGGGTAGTTTTGGGGGTTTAGGGGTAGTCTCCTATATTTATTTGCTTACATAAAACCCCAAAAAAGTATCATTCTAGTAAAAAAAAGTCAACGTGTGTGGTTGTGGGACCCCCGTCAGGAACGAAGTTCATCACGTATTTTCTTCAATTCTTTTACTAGCCTTAACGGCAACATACACACATAATTTTAATCTTTCAATTGCCGTTTATTATTAGTTTGCTTTTTATACAAATATTATACTGTTTTCATACGTTTAATGTTATTATAATAAAGGTGTAGAATTAATTATAACATCAAAGCTAAGATGGTAAACATAGTTAAATGTACATTCATTGTAAATACATTCAGTAAACATAAAATATTGGTTCATCCGTCTAGGAATAACCTAAAATTACACTGTATGTTTAATTTATTTTACCTGTATTAACGGCAACATAAATACAATGATTTTAGGTTAGGCCTAGACTTAAAATTACTTTCTAGGCTTAACCT
Source organism: Philaenus spumarius (assembly GCA_018207615.1). Taxonomy (NCBI): domain Eukaryota; kingdom Metazoa; phylum Arthropoda; class Insecta; order Hemiptera; family Aphrophoridae; genus Philaenus; species Philaenus spumarius. The sequence goes on from JAGFPH010000592.1 coordinate 329,876, forward strand.
AACATTATTGTATGTATGTTGCCGTTAAGTTAAACATAAAAAAAAACATAAACATAAAAAAGGTAAAATAAATTAAATATACATACAATAATTTTAGGTTAGGCCTAGACTGATGAACGAACATTTTATGTTTATTGATAAATTGCAGCACTTGACGATAATATCTGAACTACGTGTACCAAATCAGATATAAAATGCGGCCGTTATAGTGCGAACGCATATATAAATACAAATTTTAAAGACCTTCAAAACGTTTCTGGGGACTATGATCGGTGCTCATTGGACACTCCCGACCTTAGGCCTCAACATAAGTGAAACTGCAATAGCTCATCTTTCTTGTAGAAATACGCTAATAATAAAATAATATTTATATAAAAATGTGTGATAAAAATCTATACATTAAAGTGAAATTTAAAATGGTAACACATACAAATTCATATAGGCCTACTCTTTCGAATGAACCCTAAATAGAAAATGACAAAAAACCTCGTTTAAAACATCGCTATTCTTGGAAATATATCAAACAATAGAGCCTATATTACAACGAAAACTTTTTACGTAAAACAAGTCCCACAGCAGGCATTGCGTAAACGAAATCCGCTTACTATCATTATTATCGGGGCTTATATTAATTAATTTCGACCGATTTGGTTACGATGCGCATTGTTGAAATAATGAGACGAATTACATTCACGGCTGATAACCTAACCTAAACAGAAGAACTTTAACATTCCAAGAAAAACAACGGGAAAACGGGTACATGATCGATCAAATGATTCACCGCCAAACTATGACTCACCGAGAATCGATTCGTTACGATCGAATCCTGTGACTAATCGGGTGTGGTAGACGTCGGACCAGACCGTTACACTTTCCTAGGCTTGAATTATTAAGCGTCGGATTTCTCGTCCCAATTAGGCAACGCATTCGATACGTTAATATGAGTTAATTGTTGCGAGCCGTCAGCGAAAAACAACGAAATAGAAATACCGTTTGTGAAACCTTACACAGAATACGCAACTACTGGAATGAAATCATCACAATATGATTATTGGAATGTTGTCTAAATTTGTAGGTTAGGTGAATCCAACTCCATTATCTTACGATAAATGGCGTATTCATTGTAGCACATTACTTGTATTATTGGATCAATAACTCAATTTGAGTAACGTGTTCTATGAGTATGTAGGCCATACAAAGTCGCATGAGTAGCAAAGCTGTTATCAGCCGAATTCGTCATAGAATTCAGTAATTGATTGATTTGTTATGAGTGTTGAACCGCATTATTTATAGGGACCGCACACGATCAATATTATTGTCAAACCAGACGAAATGTGTAATTTTTTTGATTCGCCATACATGGTCAATATTATTAGCGAATTTCCATAGGAAAAATGAGATATTGCAGTGGCCCTTATGGTAAGACCCAAGGTCGGGAGTAGCAAATAAGCACCGATCATGGTCCCCAGAACACGTTTTGGAGTGTCATTAAAAATCATATATATATGTATGTATATATGTGTTCGCACTCTAGCGGCCGCATTTTAAGTTCGATTTGGTTCAAATTTGGTACACATGTTCGCTGTCTACGTCGCTCGGACGAGTTCTTTAGCCAAAAAATCCAACAACCAGAAGCACGTTTTTTGACTGGAAGTAAATATTCTTTGAGATTTTTCCTACGAGAATGAATTTTTTTCACAGTTTTTTCTACAAATATAAATGTAAGATGTTATTCTGCACATTTTGTTTTTTTACGCGACCTAATAGCTGGCTTGGTTTCCCCAAAATCGATCAAAATGTAAAATACCATAAAAGTACCCGGTTCAAAGCCATGTGGTGGATTTTACCGTGGGGTTGGCGTGCGACGCACGCAATGCATTGTGCATTGAAGATACTCCCAATACGGGGGTTGGAGTGCGAAGCACGCAATGCTTTGTGTGTTGAAGATACTCCCAATTTTCGGAATGGCGTGCGAAGCACGCAATGCTTTGTGTATTGAAAATACTCCCAATATAATGAATGGCGTGCGAACCATTTTGCAGCTATTCAGCACCGTCGTCGTGAATAGACCTATTTTCCAAATTGTTGGTTGAAACCATAAAACATGCATAATATAAACTTAATTTTGAAAATTTGCTCAAATCACGTCAGCGGTTTAGCTGCGTGGTCGAATTATTGTCAATATTCTTTCAACAATCTGGGTAGGTTTAATGAAAAAATGGACGCCAAGAAGAAAGCATGTGTCGCGATTATTTTGCATTTTATTTTGAAAAAAAATGGAGAAACGTAAAAAATGGGTGAAGAAATGCCTGTTGAAACGTGAAAAGTACACACACTTAAGGTTATTACATGAAATATCGCCGAGTGATTCCGCTGACTACCACAATTACTTGAGAATGAGCGAAGAACAGTTCAAATTGTTACTTTCAATGGTTGAGCCTCATTTAGTAAAACAAAATCTAACATGCACAACAGTTGGAGAAAGGCTAATTTTGACCCTTCGTTACCTAGCAACTGGAAGAAACTTTGAAGATCTAAAGTTTTCTGCTATAATGTCACCTAGAACAATCGGTAAAGCTGCCTTGGAAACATGTGAGGTGCTAGTGACTGTTCTACAGAAGTATATAGGTACGTTTTATATTGAAACTAGTAAGTCCCCGTAAAAAATCACAGGTATATTAACATTGAATTTGGATAACCTAATAGAACTCCGATCCAATGCATTATTTCAATCCACTGGAAATTCGACGATAGTGGCGCGATCTATGAGGGAAACGATGAAATCGGTGTGTAGCACCAATGCCTTTAATGATTTCTCCCTACCACTACCCCGCGGCGCGAACATACAACATTTTCCCGACAACCTTTTTTGAGCCACTCAGCCGCCGTATGCATGCATGATCTATTTTATTATTCATTATCTATGATATTAATTAGATACACAATCATAAAAAAAAACTATTTAAAACCAACAGACTTTATCTAGGCCTATCTACCTAACCATACTGATTTCTAACTCGGTAAATGTGTACAATTATGACGGTTATAAAACAGTAGGCCTGCATGTTAAAATTTGGTATTTATATACATTATTATATCTTCTTATACTTGTAAAAGTCAAATACCACTCATTGATTGATTGACTGATCACAGTTTCTCAAAAACCATAGCACCTAGGAACTTGAAATTTGGTACACATATTGCTCATAGGCACTAGAGGCGCACTAAGAAAGGGTTTTAAATGTTTGCGCTTGGTTCTCCTAAAATCAATCAAAACGTAAAATACCATAAAAGCAAGCGGTTCACAGGTAAGGACGCAGCGAGTGGATCGAAGGAGCGCGTGAGTCGAAGCTGGAGGCTCAGGAACAAACAAATTTCACTACAGTATATAATTCAGCCACTTCGTGAGTAGACAAATTTCCGAAATAGTTGGTTGAAACCCTAAAATCGTATAAACTTAATGAAGGGAATTCGCTCAACTCACGTCAGCGGTTCAGCTGCGTGATCGAATTATTTATCTTTTCTTCAACCAGACCAATGTGTTGAGGTCCGGCACACGAGGATTTTCACTTGATTAGAAAGAGCCGGGAAAGTCACGCCCCACTGGCCGTAACGTCACGCGACAATGGCTACGACTTCGTGGAAGAAAGCCACTCTACCTTCCATAACATAACCTAACTTTGGCTCTCGTCACTTCGATTATCGCGAGTACGAAGTTGTGGCCAACGTATTCGATTACTCGCAGTAACACAGTAGCAGTCGTACCAACCGCAGGAACTTGTTTTGCTAAATTTCGTTATCTGATTCTTAGAAAGTTTCTTATTTTTTTTAATACTAACTGTATTCAATTCCAAATATTAAAGGTGTTATGATGGTGATAATGATAGGTATATTATTTTAGGGAAAATGTGATTTAAGTGGCACAGACCGTTTTGAGTTGTTCTTTAAAAAAAAAAAAAAAAAAAAAAAAAATATAATTTGAATGATTATACGGGGTGTACAAAAAGGTCCACGTTGGTTTAATATTTCGTATATAAAGAAAATTTTAAGGTAGATGTGACTGAGGAACCTACTCTATGTAAAAATACTATTTTATTAAGATTTCAAAAAAAAAATTCCGCCGTCTTGGATCCGCCATTTTGAATGTAACTTTGTTTTTTTAAATGGGAAGGTGGTCATGTGATACATCATTTCGATGTAGAATTTCAAGAGAAAACCAACGGTGAAATTTGCACACCCATATCTTTAACCTATTAAAAATGGAGGCAAAAAACAAAGAAATCTTGTTTTCCGATTTAGCCCCATTTGGTGTATACTATTAAAAAAAAATACTAATTATTATTCTTTTTGGATTTAGAATTAAATAATCTTTCAACACAACGATATTTGGGATTATTTTTAATTTGTAATAAATTACCTGCTTACACGCTTCCTCAGCAAGGGTTAAATAAATTTATTTAAAAAGATATTTAGAAGTACTGTACCGTATTTAAAAATTTTGAGTTACAGCCATTTTGATTTAAAAAAAATTGATTTCGAGTGGTTCAACCAAGTATCGTTGTGTGGCATATCGTTTGAAAGCTTATTTAATTCTAAATTAAAAAAGAATACTAATTAGGTTTAAAAAAATAGAATTTTTTACTATTAAAAGTACTTGACCATTTTCCATTTCCAAGGAAAGTCTCACCTTTCCTATCAAAATTCGCTAAAAACTACCAAGAAAAACACGGAAATACCAGTAATTCAAATTCATTTATTAACAATTTGTATCATGCATTTACTTTTACTTTTAATTCGTCGTATTTTTAAATAAAATTACGCTTGCTATCTCAGGGCCACCTTAAGGGTCTGCTCCAGTAAACGAGAAAGCAACCGGAAACGCAAGCGCTTCTCTCTATATCCGTATCTAAACAGTGCAATTTCTTGCAGCTGAACGCTTTGACATTGCCTCATTTCAAACCATTTTATAAGTCTCTCTTTTGTAATTGAGTGTTGAAAAAAACTGAATATTCTTTATACAATTTCGGATCCGGCTTGCAAATTATTTTTCATTATAAATTTTTTATTGTGTTAGGAAAAAATTCAAACTTTGTACTTACAAAATGTCAATTATATAACAAATCAAAAGCATTTAAAAAAATGTAAATTGCAAGACGGATGCTTATTGTGACTGTGCTTAAAATGAGACCTTGCAAACAATTGTATGATAAAAAGTAAACGAAATAAATTGTTTGAAATTTAACATTGCTCTTATGGGATAAAAATCCAAGATGGCCGCCACTACAGCAGACCCTTAAGCAAGCGAGGCCATCTTCGCCAACTATCACACTTCTAACTACCGCGTTACGGGTCTAATAATGCCTGGAGCACCTACTACTTTTTTCAAAGTCTTCAGGTCAGCGTCACGCGCCGCACTGAAAAACAAACCCGCCTTTAAGATAGACGGCACCAAGCCAAAAGATTGTTCCTAAAACCATGTCTCGTCAAAATACCGTACAGAAATAGACCAAACGGCTGACTTTATGTCCGGCTGCAGTTCTACACACATACAATCAGAGTTCAGGAGTTGGAATCGATTTGCGTAAATCATAATGCGATTTCAGCTGAAAGCGTGTAATGTATCTGCAATGCGGATCAAGACTACCTCGTCTTCAGATGTAATACAACTGCATAACTGGTCTACTCGAATAACTGGAAGAAACCTTTAAATAAACTTGCCCACTCTATTTCGTCAACTGTTGTCGGTTCTCTGTTTATTTATAGCTCACGGGAGATATTCAAATACTTCTCGTGTAGCTTACATTTCTCAATTCGAAATATCCACGTCACACGTTCGTCATCGCCAGGCAAAATTTATTTTCTCTCCTATTCCTAGGTACATAATATTTACTTTTACAATCTATTTATATAAAAGCGAAATACCACTCACTCATCACGATTTCTCAAAAAACTACCGAACGGATTGAAATGAAATTTGGTATATAGCTTCCTCTAGAGCCATAGGTGCTTACTAAGAAAGGGTTTGAAAAAATTCGAAATTTTAGGGGGGTTTGGAAATCAAAGTTATTAAATCACGATTTCTTCAAAACTACCGAACGGATTGGAATGAAATTTTGTATGTAGCTTCCTCTAGGGACATAGGTGCTCACTAAGAAAGGGTATGTAAAATTTCGAAATTTTAGGAGGGGTTTAGAGGGATCAAAGTTACTAAAATCATAATTTCAGATCTTTTATTATTATGACAATAGTGCTTTTATTATTTAAGATCTATATATATAAAAGCCAAACACCACTCACTGACTGAGCACTTAAAAAGAATACAATTACGTTAAAAATATTGAAAATACCAACCACCACGGGCAACGCCGTACGGGTCAGCTAGTATTTTATACAAAGAAATTACGAAACGTTGGTAAAAATTAACTTTTGAAGTTATACTTTAGCGGTTAACTGTCTCCCGTATAACTGCTGTATTAAACGCTAACATAACCTACAAAAAATATAATTTACATAATAATTCAAAAATCCTACCACGAAGCTGAACCGGTGACGTGAGTTCAGTGTGTAATTAAAAAAATTTGACTATGCAGCCGAACCGCTGACGTGAGTTGAGTGTATAGCTAGGTTACCATTTCAACATTTCGTCCAACAATGTTGGGGACTTTATTGGGCGCAATGTTACGAGCCTATACGTACTTTCTTTGCATTGAGCCCAACAATGCATGGCTGAATGTTGCAAGTTTTGGACCTGGTTCCTTTCTGTGCTTAGGCCTACAACGGTGTAGCTGAACCGACTCGTTCTTTGTTTAACTTCGGAAACATGCGTACATCTTCGTGTAACATACAGGGTGGTCCATATGTATGGGAACACCTCAATAAATTGGAAACTGTTATAGATGTAACTTTCAGGACAAGTTATTGGTCAAATACTCTACCTTTTGACAGACAACTGAATTTCAACCCCTTCTCAGGGGGTGGCCAAGGGGTTGTAACTCAAATAGTTTAAATGAGAACACCCATTGTGTGATATATCATCTTAAAGGTCTCTTTCAAACTATAAAAACGGCATAAATAAAAAAATTTTACTATATTTGTATCCAAAATGGCGACTGATTGAAATTTTGGTTTTCAAATAAAAAATGCTGTAAGAATAACTTATTCTCTTAAATTTGCAATTAGTATCTAATAAACAAATTACTAAATAAATAACAGAGTTTTTTCAATGTATTTTGGTATTTGTTCAATAAAATTTTGATCAAACATGTATACCAATTATTTCTTTGAAAACCAACATTTCAATCAGCCGCCATTTTGGATACAAGAATCGTAGAAATTTTTTTTATGCCGTTTTTCTCGTTTCAACGATACCTTTAAGATGATGTATCACACAATGGGTGTTCCCATTTAAACTAT
>JAGFPH010000592.1:389881-406900 GCA_018207615.1 Philaenus spumarius
AACATCGACCAATAAGAAGACAAGTAATCTGTTCTTTAAGAGAACAGTTATCTGAATATATCTGTTCACAACAACATCGACCAATAAAAAGACAAGCAATTGATCTTTAAGAGAACAGTTCTCTGAATATATCTGTTCTCTGTTCTTTGCTCTCTCCGTATCCACGTCATAACCTCATGTTGGACAGGATCTCTACGATCATTTCTTCTCTTCGAAGCACTAAATCAAGTACCCAACCGTGAAGGATTGTTTGCAACGAATTGCTTATCTGAAATTATGAAAAAATGAAGATACTGTGCAAAAGTTCTTCTACTGCACGACGTGGCAGATGGACGAGACAAGAACTAAGTTGGGTGGTGTGAAGGAGAAGAATATGCAGGTGGATTATTTACAAGAGAAGGGATATTTTGTAAAACAAAATTTAAATTCGAAACATTTATCGTCAATCCAAAGGATGCTCGAGAGTACAATTCAGGTAAGGCTCGCAAACCAAGAACGAAACATACACCCAGATGAAAACATTTAACAGTATTGACTTAGGATAAAGTATTAATAATCGGAGCTAGGCTGTCTAAAAAATACTACGTTTGAGCCGGGACTGGAAGCTGAGGCGCGAAAACATCTAATATATGTTGTACACTCAGCGCCTTCGTGAGTAGACAAATTTCCAAAATAGTTGAAACAGTAAAATATATAAACTTAATTTTGACAATTAGCTCAACTCACGTCAGCGGTTCAAGTTTGAAAGATGAAATGTTTAAGATGGATTTAAAACTTCAGTTTCTGTAAAGAGGTGCTTAAACTACTACAAACTTGAGATAGTTATATTATTTCAGGCGTTTTGGACATGGATATATAACCAAATTTCTCCTGGAATATAACCAACTTAAACTAAACATTACAGTTAGCAAACTATACAAGTTAAACAATGCTAATAATTATACACAGTGGATACATAAACATGCACAAGTTTGGAACTACAACAAGCGAAACTTATTTGGGCGAGTACTCACCACACTTGGGCAGGACACCAAGGGCAACTAAAGACTTGCGGATCCAGCGTTGTTTAGTGCGTCTGATCGCACAACCTAATCCAAAGGACGCTTTCGACATTGTTATCACAAAACACTGGTTACAGTTTGGTCCATTATGCACACAACACACTGATAGTATTCAAGCAATTGTTTCGTTCAGACTCTCGATGCACACAAACTATGTCAAATGTCCAGATTTCATTGTCTGTACGTCAATTTTGGTACTGAAAGTATTTTTTTCGCTGAAAACAAATTCACATTTTGAAATAAATGCCTAGCAAAGGGGATAAGGGTAAGTATAGCTCATTAAAAAGAATAGCAATAATCTAGCCGACCCTTGCGAATATTTCGTACTTACCCTATTTAATTCAGTTAATTACATTTATATAGTTACGTTGGTTTACAAATAAAAATGTTTAACGATTTACAACGCTTTACGATGATTTAGTTTGATTGATTTGCGTGATAGGTTACAGTTGCATAAAGAATGTAAACAATCTAACTAACAGCTGTCATGTTAGTTAAACAGATTGTTAGTGGATTAGGAATCATATGAAAGTTTTTTAATAGTTTCTTTTAACGAAAACATAAAGTTAAAGTAATTTGTCTATTTTTCGTCAATAGCGGAGAACATATGCTTTAAAATTACGTTTGGATAATACATTTTAAACTATTCAGGTGTCTTGAGATTTTTTGTCAAAATGTACGGTTTTTGGGTAGTTCAGGTTGAAATTTTCAAACAGCCGCCATTTTCAAACATAGCTTACTTATCGTAAAATAGATCAATATTAGGTTAAACTTCACGACACGTTTGAACTCAATCAGTCGAACCGTCACTAGATTATTTTGTAAATAAAATGGCGGATTACTTGAAAATGGAGCGTTTTTATAAAAATATGCTGATTTTATTTTTATTTTTACTCATAAAACCATATCCCGAAGTTTGGCACTAGTAGACAGGGCGGGAGTTGAGGCCCAACATGGCCTCTTAAGGGACTACGTCACGCGACATAAACCCCGCCCCCTTGGAGAGGGGAGGGGATAAGGTCACGTGACAGTCCCGTAAGAGCCCATGTTGGGCCTCAATACCCGCTCTGTCTACTGGCACTTTTTAAATCAAGCCAAAGTTTTATTTAAATCGGTCCGACTCACTTTGCACGACAAGCGACCCAGTGAGCTTTGTTTTACCACTTTTACCAACTTCTATTATAAACGCATTACAATCGAAAGCGAACCCTAACGCTAATGGTTTTCTAACGAGAACTAAAAGTTCTCCCTAAGGAGTTCTGCAGGAAGTGACCGGTTTTCTGAAATAAATGCTGTAGACGTGAACCGCAAACTTTCTGTTACACGAAAAGTTTCACAGCGTAATCAAATTTGAGGCTACTTTTTGTTGGAGTAACAGTTAAGAACAGTTTCGGCAAGACAATCAAAATCAAAGTTAAGCAAAATAAGTGAAAGTAGGTTATATTATATACATGTTACTTCCGACAGAAACTGTATTTCTAGGAGATCAAAACAAATGCAGATTATTGTACACTATGATATTGTACACTATGATAGTTTACACTATGATATTGCACACTATGATATTGTACACTATGATATTGTGCACTATGATATTGCACACTATGTATTGTACACTATGATATTGTACACTATGATATTGCACACTATGATATTGTACACTATGTATTGTACACTATGATATTGCACACTATGATATTGTACAATATTATATTGCACACTATGATATTGTACACTATGATATCGTACACTATGATATTGCACACTATGATATTGTGCAATATTATATTGTACACTATGATATTGTACACTATGATATCGTACACTATGATATCGTACACTATGATATTTTACACTATGATATTTTCACGGAATAGAGATTTAAAAATTGTATACAGCCCAAGCAAATTAGACTTTTGCTTCCTGAAAAAATAGAGCTTGACTTGTGAGAAGATATACTTGATAGAATAAAACTTGAACACGGAATCTCACAACCAATACGTTTATTAACTCAAACGCGTTTCAACGACAAAGTCGCCATCTTCAGTAATACACGAGCTGCAATAGTCAAACCATACGTAACGACTAGCAACTAAAGAACATTTTTCTCATATAAAGTACAACAGGCCAGATAAATCTGCTATGGCTAAACATCGTTTGGATGAAAACGATAATTTTAAAATAGAAAACTCTGTATTATTGAAAAATGTAACTAAACTTAACACAATAGATGCTTGGAAAAAAATTTATATTAACAAATCTAGTAAAATAATTTTAAATAACGATTTAGGACCTATACAATTCTAACAAATCCTATAAAAGCGAGTATAAGCATACATACGTACGTAAGAAAGTGAGTAACATATAAAATAACATATAAAATGACGTATAACAAGTTTTAATTATAAAATAACAGCTAATTTCACACATCATCTGTAATACTTAAACAAAGCCGAGCGGATTATACTTTCGGGTTATGTTTTTCAACTTCAACCATTATAATTTCTTGTGAAGTTAATTTTGTTTAAATACGAGTTATAGAACTAATGTATGCTATAATTCGCTATAAGATTTTCTTTGAGGTTATACACTGTGTACAAATACAACCTTTTATCATCAATATATTTGTTTATACAAATTTAAAAGACGAGATCTCTATTCGTTTAGCTTCGGAAACATTCGTACATCTTCGTATAACGTATAAACATATTCGATTATTAATTTCTTCATTATAATATTAATAACTTGTAAATCATTTGATCTATCGATATGAAATAAAAAGGAATTAAAAGATAATATTTGTATCTTTTTTTAAATATAATAACGTATATAAATAGAAAATTTTAACAATTAGGCCTACAGTTTTATAATCCTTATAATTGTACATATTTACCGAGTTAAAAATCAACGTCAGCATAGTTATGTAGGCCTAGATAAGTATTGCTTATTGTTGTTTTTAAATGTTTTTTTTTAAAATAATGTATTTCTGATGTGTATCTAATTAAGCTTCATGTAATTTTTCACGGGGCTTACTAGTATTAATATACACAAAATACTGTATTGTTTGAGATTATTATTAGTTTAGTTATATAATTAATGTTAGGCTAGTTATAATAACGCTAGACATTTTTTAACCCCTGACTAATGTAACGTAGTCTTAAGCCACGCCCCTTTGAGTTTTGTGTAAATACGTGTCAGGAAACACTGTTAGTGTGACTAGTGTGTCTCGTACATCACTGAAGATGGCGACTTTGTCGTTGAAACGCATTTCAGTTAGTAAACGATTAGTTGTGAGATACGGTGTTCAAATTTTATTCCATCAAGTATAACTTCTCACAAGTCAAGTTCAATATTTATTTATAAGTACAATGTTCTATCGAGTACCATAATACTACTTTAATAATACTCAACTTTTTATTATTTAGTGTCAGGCCTATTTCGTGTAAACGCGTTTGTACTAGTTATATTTTAGAAACAATTCGTTCTACTTAATTAAATTTTAAAATACAATAGAATATACAACACGATATTATCAGAATGTGTGTGCCCTAAGCTCAGACCACAGCCACGTACCCCTCTGTCAACCCTCGCTTTACTGTTAAAAAATTCAAGAATGTGGTGTGAATCTGTGAAATTACCAGAATAATATTTGGTTTGAGGGGAGGGGGGGAGGACACGAGCTTGGCACTTTGCCACTGTAGAGGCAATATTTGTGTTTCAACTTGTTTGGGTTGGCTACATTAAATATATAAAAAAAAACTATTGCCTTACATAAAACCGGTATTTTGTGTGAAGCGTGCGTATTTGTGCATCCAAAACGGCCGAACAAGTGAAAGTTTCTCTTGGAATTGTAAATTGTTATGATAAAATCTATATAAATAAAAAAGTAAATGTTCGTTTGTTCAAAATCTCCGAAAGTTCTTCACCGAAGGCAATTTGTTTAATACTAGCTGACCCGTGCGAAGCATTCGCATTCTAACTTACTTAAATCCCACTTAATTAAAGTAATAGATAAATCCACAATGCTGTTTACAACTACGCTTACAATTAATTAAAAATAGCAATGTAGTGGCGTTACGGCAGCTCTCCAGCTGGGTATTGTTATCATCAGTGTTGCCAACGCCAGGAAAATATCCCTTTTCAACTTACTTGATCTTACATCACTGTTACTTTCGGATTCTTTATTTCTTTTTTTTTTTTCTTATAATTGTATTTTGTATATTTTTCCGGTGTAACGGCTAAAGAAAGCTTTAAAATGATGCCTCATTCGTGTAATTTGATGATGTATTAAGGAAGTTATGGCGTACCGACAAAAAAATTGCCTTGAAAAATAATATATGTGATAATTTTCCACTGCTAATGAAAAATGTCAAAAGATTTTGTTAATAAAATAAAATTTAAGTAAATGCAAAATTGTTTGTTCTCTTTCTTAAATTAATAGTATTAAACTGAAATTGGAACACCCTTCATATTTTAAAGTTTTTAATCTCTATATATAAAAGCGAAATACCACTCACTCACTCACTCACTCATCACGATTTCTCAAAAACTACGGAACGGATTGGAATGAAATTTGGTATGTAGCTTCCTCTAGGGGCATAGGCGCTCATTAAGAAAGGGTTTGAAAAAATTCGAAATTTTAGGGGGGTTTGGGTGGATCAAAGTTATTAAATCACGATTTCTTCAAAACTACCGAACTGATAGGAATGAAATTTGGTATGTAGCTTCCTCTAGGGCCATAAGTGTTCACAAAAAAGCGTTTTAAAAAATTGGAAATTTTAGGGGGGCTAGGGGGGTAAAAATAACTAAATCACGATTTCTCTAAAATTACCGAACAGATTGGAATGAAATTTGGTATGTAGCTTCCTCTAGGGCCATAGGCGCTGTCTAAGAAAGGGTTTCAAAAAATTCGAAATTTTAGGTGGGGTTTGGGGTATTAAAGTTATTAAATCACGATTTCTTCAAAAGTACCGAACGGATTGGATCAAAGTTACTAAAATCATAATTTCAGATCTTTTATTATTAAGACAATAGTGTTTTTATTATTTAAGATCTATATATATAAAACCCAAATACCACTCACTGACTAAACACTTAAAAAGAATACAATTACGTTAAAAAGACTGAAAATACCAACCACCACGGGCAACGCCGTACGGGTCAGCTAGTGGCGTATATAAAAACGTGTCCTCGGGACCATGATCAGTGCTCATTGATCACTCCCGACCTCAGGTGTCACCAAAGAGTCACTGCAATAGCCCATCTTTCCTATCGAAATTGGCTAATATCTATTAATTTATTTAGTTGATTTCAAATCACGTATCAGCCTAAGTCGATTACTCGTTCTATTAAGCTCTAATCTAGTTGGGAATTTTAAACGGTAAAAATTAATTTGCTTCCGTGAAATACATTTAGAGAGGAATAAGCTCCCATTAAACAATTTCAATACAGTTTTCGCCTCAAATAGTGTGCTCCTACGGCGGTAATTACGTGTAATTGTCGGCAAAGCATCCTACAGGAGAAGAATAAAACGAAGCGCTTAATGCTTTGCATAGGTTTAAAAATAACGCAATTCGAGAAGTATAAAACCAAGCGAAACTGTAAAACCTACATTCTGACGAATGCTTAATCTCATAAATAGGCTTAATATGTGCGATATTTTTGAATCAGCTGTTTATAATGCGAACGCATATGTGTATGTCTATTTTTGCGAATTTCCATAGGAAAAATGAGCTATTGGAGTGGCCCTTATGGTAAGACCCAAGGTCGGGAGTAGCAAATGAGCACCGATCATGGTCCACAGAACACGTTTTGTGGTGTCATTAAAAATCATACATATAAGTGTTCGCACTCTAGTGGTCGCATTTTAAGTCCGATTCGGTTCAAATTTGGTACACATGTTGGTCGTCTACGTTGCTCGGACGAGTTCGTTAGCAAAAAAAATCCAACACCAGGAAGTACGTTTTATGACCGGAAGTGACTATTTTTAGAGGTTTTTCCTACGAGAATGGATTTGGTTTTGAGTTTTTTCTACAAATATAAATGTAGGATGTTATTCCGCACATTTTGTTTTTTCCGCGACCTTACAGCCCGCTCGGTTCCCCCAAAATCGATCAAAAAGTAAAATACCCTGGAAGTACCCGGTTCAAAGCCGTGTGGTGGATTCTACCGCGGGGTTGGCGTGCGAAGCACGCAATGCATTGCGTTTTGAAGATACTCCCAATACGGGGGTTGGCGTGCGAAACACGCAATGCTTTGTGTGTTAAAGATACTCCCAATATGCGGAATGGCGTGAGAAGCACGCAATGCATTGTGGATTGAAGATAATCCAAATAAGCGGAATGGCGTGCGAAGCACACAATGCATTGTGTATTGAAGATACTCCCGATATGTGGAATGGCGTGCCAAGCACGCAATGCTTTGTGAATTCAAGATACTCCCAATATGCGGAATGGCGTGAGAAGCACGCAATGCTTTGTGTATTCAATATACTCACAATATGCAGAATGGCGTGAGAAGCACGCAAAGCTTTGTGTATTGAAGATACTCCCAATATGCGGAATGGCGTGCGAATCATTTTACAGCTATTCAGCACCGTCGTGAATAGACCTATTTATCAAATTGTTGGTTGAAACCCAAAAACATAGGCCTATAAACTTAATTTTGGAAATTTGCTCAACTCACGTCAGCGGTTCAGCTGCGTGGTCAAATTATTTTAATACTGTACTAGTCCTGACTGAATGACTGACTAATTTGCTGACTGAAGCAGTAATTTGTACTACTTAAGATACAAATACGAAAATTTAAAGATCTTATGGGGTCATAGACGCACGCTAAAAAATGATTTTGCAAAATTTCGAATTTAAGTAGTGAACATTCGGATAAAACATCTGTTCGGATCAAAAGCTGTTTAATTAAAAGACAAACACAATTTTTTGTAATTTCTACGAGATTTAATGAATCTTGCCGACCAAGGTTTCGCCCGTGACGGCATTGACGAGGCAGCTTTACAGACTAAAGAATATTAGAAAAACAAACGTAAATCGTACAAAAGCTGTTTGTTTACATTCATTACCATAGCAAACAACTTAGCAAATTTAGAAACGGTTAATAATTCTTCACGACCACCACTTTTTACTATAGTATAGAGAAAGTATAGTGATCGCAAAAAAATCGAAGTTGCGATTTTTGTGGAAATATCCGTTTTGGGACCCCCTCCCCCGGGTCCAAAAAAGTGGGTTTTACAAAATGTCTGTATGTATACAAAGCTAGAGAGAAAACTATTCGATCAATTTCGAACAAATTTGCACCAAACATGTCAATTAGGCCTGTACAGATGCACGAAAAAAGGTTTTGAAAATTTTTTAAAAACAACCCCCAAAAATCAGTTATTATTTTTTTTTATAAAAAACGGCTCTAACGATTTCGATAAAATTTTGCTTATTTGTAGCCCTTAATTTATCCTACCATATGCAAAAAACCACATCTTTAAAAAAATTATCGTTTAGCTAATAAAAATAATAATATTTATTAGTTACTCAATGCACTGTGTATTGAAAATTCTTCCAATACGGGGTCTGGCGTGCGAAGCATTAAATATAGCAGTCTCTCACACATTCAAAATTATCGGATATATATTATTTTTCTAGCAGTCCTCCGCGAGCAACAAGTTGATGTGATAACCACCAGAGTGCAGGCAAAACACCCGGGTATTACAGTGACTAGATAGAAACAGTGTGGCCACATGAAAGTGGCCGCCATGTTTTTCCTAAAAGTAATGTCATCTGCTCAGAATTATAATGTAAAGATTAGTGTTGTATCTCTTTGTAATTATAAGAGAAATTACCTCTTTGTTTTTTTTTATAAAGGGAAAAACAAGCGATTTAATTGTTTCAGTTTTATATTTATATTGAAATTAAATAATAAAAACTGTGTTTCTTCTTAAAAAGTGTATTCTGTTTTTTCGTGCAAAAAATATAACAAATATAATAAAAACAGATAAGAATTTAGGATAAACATGGCTGCCGGCCAATAGGAAACAAGACCTCACTTGGCCACACTGTCTCTATCTAGTCACTGTACCGGGTATGAACACAAATTCGGCGCGTACATGCTTCCAAAATAAAGCAGGTTTTTTCGTCGTAAATTATCAAAATTTATCGAAATTACTTTTATTTGAAAGTTAATTAAACTTCGAATGTGGTGAGCTTATTAACGTTTTGATATTTGCACTATTTAATGAGAAAAAAGATTATTTTGAGTGAATTCAAGAAACAAATTTTGTAGAAAAATATTTTTTTGAAGTGAAAAACCTGAACGGTTATCATTGCCTAAAAGAAATTTAAAAAACTAAATGATATCCACATTCAGACCGACCTAACCTTGAAAATTAATCATTCAGAATAATTTTCTGATCACTACTACCATAGATCATGAATAATAAAATTAGGTTATCCAAATTCAATGCTATACTCCAGTAACCTTGTTACGCGTTAACATTGCTCTTATGGGTGTTAGAATTCTAGATGGTGGCTGATTTGTCCAACCTATTTGTATTAGCTTGTAAACGAATCTTGTAAGCGTGGTTTCACCCACCACTAAATTAATTAAATATAACAAATTAAATATGGCGGCGGTAATACAAAGGTGTGTTGCAATAAAGGCGCTGGGTAGGCAATTTGATTACACTTATGTTCCGTTAAACAGAAAATAAAAATGGGGTTAACAGTGTGTTATCCTTCATCCGATTGTTTTGACTGTTATACCATCCGATAGGGAATCAAAGGTCTACGAAATATACCTTGACATTTTTTGTTAAAATGTACGGTTTTTGAGCAATTTATTTTTGAAATTTTCAAACAGCCGCCATTTTTAAACGCATGATTGCATATAATCGCTTATTTTCCTTGAGATAGATGATTGTCAGGTTAAACTTCATGCCAAGGTTGAACTCAAATCAGTCAAACGTTTCTCTAGATATGAATTATTTTGTAATAAAAAAAATGGTTGATATCTGGAAAACTAAGCGTTTTCGGACCTATGTTTATATGAACGTTTTTCTTCTTGTTTTTAGCTATATAATGAGCTTCCGAGACATTGCCGCGTAGTTCCGAATCGCCCTGTATATTATACAAAAACTACAGCGCCACTTTCGCAAGGAATAAACTCCGACTACGTGTGAACCGACGCAGGTGTATAGTAAAGCGGATGAAGTACCGACTCAAAAGTTTTGCCCACTTTGTAATACAGGTCATCCTGTGAAAGACTGACTGTAGAAATTCCGGGACTAAATCTTATCGTGTTACTTCCGGCAGTTGGAGGATATAAGAGTTATCTGCTCTCCACCATTCCGGGATGTAGGTCATTCCTACAGTATTTTTAGCAGGGGAATAACATGGCGTTTTGTATAAACACTTTTAATTTACGGTCCGGACAAATAAACAAAGTTTCCGGGTGTTTGTACGTAATCTGGGTCTAACTAGTCGGTTTAAATTTATGTTCCAGTGATCTTATTGAAGATCTATACTAGTATATTATTACAAAGAGGTAAAACTTGTTTGTTTGTATATAGTGGGTAATCTCTAGAATTACTGAACCGATTGAAAAAATAGAATGGAACTTTTGGATTTTATCTAAAACAATAAATAAAGGAGTTTATCCTGCACGTTGTGTTTTTTTACTCGACCTTGAACCTAGACTGGATATGCCAAAATCAATCCGTACGTAAACTACCGTAAAGTACTCGAGTTTTTCCGCCAAAATCCTGTTTGAATAGAATTTTGATACAGCATTTTACGTTATTTTTGTTTCAATACACAGTGCATTGCGTGCTTCGCACGCCAGCCACCGTATTGAGAGTATGTTAAAAGCATTTCAGTAGGTTTACAGTCAGGGGTAACCCTCTAGTTTCCTATATGAAACTGCCCTAAATTTGCTAGCGTAAGAATGAAACGCCCACAAACTCAATGCTAGTAGTTTACAGCTCTGCTACTTTGAGAGCTGCTATCAAGTCAGACATATTTTTCACTCATGCCGAGGCTTAAAAATAAAATAAAATGTCAATATCACTAATTATATTTGATAAGCAAACAATTATTTACAAATGTCAACAAATTGCGTTAACGAATTATTATCAGATAATGCCGAACGAAAATAAAAACTTGTTAGAAACTTTATGATTTATTCCTGTACGGATAACGATCAGATAATTTAAGATGGTTTAAAGTTATATCTGCAGTGGAACAATCGTAAACTTCCACGCCATATCCAAACTGTCTTTAATTAATACAAAATTATTTTTTAAGTACTGTTAAAAAAGTTGCAAATACAAGTATGTTAATTTTTGCTAACTTAGTTTTAAAGTCGTTAATTATTTAATAATAACTAGTGGACCCGGCAATGCTAGGTTTAGTATGTAAATATATATTTACATTAAATTAACAAACACAATTTATGAATTATTTTTAAAGTGACTTATAGTTCAAATAATTCGACCAAGCAGCTGAACCGTTGACGTGAGTTGAAAAAAATTTCCAAAATTAAGTTTATAGGCCTATGTTTTAGGGTTTCAACGAACAATTTGGGAAATAGGTCTCGCACGCCATTCCGCATATTGGGGGTATCATCAATACACAATGCATTGCGTGCTTCGCACGCCATTCCGCATTTTGGGAGTATCTTCAATACACAATGCATTGCGTGCTTCGCACGCCGACCCCACGGTAGAATCCACCGCATGGCTTTGAACCGGGTACTTCATGGTATTTTACGTTTTGATCGATTTTGGGGGAACCAAGCGAGCTATAAGGTCGCGTAAAAAACAAAATGTGCAGAATAAAATCCTACATTTATATTTGTAGAAAAAACTCAAAAACAAATTCATTCTCGTAGGAAACGTCTCAATAAAAATAGTTACTTCCGGTCAAAAAACGTGCTTCCGATTGTTGGATTTTTTCGGCTAACGAACTCGTTCGAACGACGTGTAGACAGCCAACATGTGTACCAAATTTTAACCAAACCGGACTTAAAATGCGGCCGCTAGAGTGCGAACACATATATTATATATATATGATTTTTAATGACACCCCAAAACGTGTTCTGCAGACCATGATCGGTGTTCATTTGCTACTCCCGCCCTTAGGTCTTACCATAAGGGCCACTGCAATAGCTCATTTTCCTGTAGAAATTCGCTAAAAAGAAAATATCGTAAAATGAACCGTCTCGTGGGGGATTCAGATGCGAGGCCGACGCTGGAGCCAAAACGCTCCGAATGGAACGAAACAGGGCGTGAGCCGAGGCTAGAGACTGAGCAGCGAAAAAATCTAATATATTCCGTACAGTTCTATTCAGCGCCTTCGTGAGTAGACCTATTTCCCAAATTTTTGGTTGAAACCCTAAAACATATTCATTTAAACTTAATTTTGAAAATTCGCTCAACTCACGTCATTTTTATCAGTTTAACATAAACTATTAAAGAAATTAGATTTCATCGGAATAATATTGTCCACCCGATAGTGTTAACACAAAACCGATATATTTTCTTTACCCATAGCCTGCACACTAATGATGATCTTGTCAAAAGTTGTAAAGGAATGTCTTGTCAAGGCAAGCGGCCATAGAGCCTACGAGTTATTCCTAATCTATAGAAATCTTCCTACTCTTGGCACATCCAAATCCTACAAAAAAACCCATCGCTTCAAGGATAATAGATTTCGTAATTTACAAACTCGAATTCAAAACAAGTTTTTTATTCGCCAAATCTAGCATCACTTTCTCGTGAAGGCATTCCGTCGACGAAGTCAGCGTGGACTTTATTTATTTCCGATTCAAGTTGTTAGTGTGCAATAACAACCTATATCAATATCAGCTGATTCACAGTCCAGAATTCAGTAAAATCCAAAATCATCGTAAACCCATTAATAAGTCAAGTGGCTCTAGATCGGGTCATTTTCAACATAACAAGCTGAGACTCAGCATAAATGTTTAAAATATATATTTTAACTCCTATGTCAAGTTTCAATTCGATATATTAAAATTCGGCAAATTTAGAATGAGCCAACGCTTCATATATGAATAAGATGTCCCCTTTTAGTGATTTCCCCTGCTGCAAAATACATACCTGCATTATCGAATTTTTTCCAGACAAACCATTGATCGGACGAAATAAATACATATGACCTTTTTTGTTGAAAAATACCTCCCCTACACGGTGGTATTTTTTATTTTCCTCTATCTTCATCCCAGCTCGATATATTAAGTATAATCGAAAAAAAAAATGATAATCGATTTTTTTTCGACTTTGGGAAATCGATAGACTGGTAAACTTTTTTTTATGTTAATCTACATACTTTAATGTACTTATAAAAAAAAATTCAGCCGTATTGCAAATTACTGGTAGTTGAAACCTATACCGAATGGGCTATAAGTGTTACAAAAAATCGAAAGTTCGCTACAATTTTAAAGCTGTATTATGGTTTTAAAAAGTTTAAAAAAAGCGTAATTTGTTGATGTTAAAAAGTTACTTGTTTTTCTAAAAGAAATCATTATCAGTGTTAAAAGAGCGTTTCCATTGGTTCAATGAGCAAGATTTATCATTCAATATTTTCATATTCTTGTCAGCCATGGTACGTGAGGAACTCTACCATTCTAGGGTCAGCCAGTATCCCTACTTTAGAAGTTTTTGCAATAAGATGTGCCACTACAATGTTTCAGGATGCACGCAACTCAGGCTATCCTCATATAGCCGAGATCTGCAGGAGACTCGACATCCCGGAAGATGGTAGGCCCCGGCCTGCCGCTATCCTGGACGACCCGGCATAGGTTTCTTCACGCTGCGACTCCATCAAGATTGACGCTAACCTGTTTGAATTCTTTTCTGTAAAGTGTGTTTCAGATTGATTTAGTCATTAGGGAATGGCCCCTAGATGCTACTGACGCTCCCCCCAGTGATGCATGCGGGGTGTCTCTGTCCGTTACGCATGGTACTGTCAAGAAAGGTCGGCGGAAACACTCTTGTGCCTGTGTTCGGTTCAGAGTGACTTCCACTTGGGGGAGGGCGGTGGTTTAGTGGGTCCAGGAGGATCGAGCCACACAGTATCTTCTCTAACGAGAGGTCTGCGTAAGTGCATTAACCACCAAAAAAAAAAAAAAAAAACGGTATCAGTTAACTGACACAAACTTTCTCCCAACTTACTGTAGTCAAAATAATATTGTTTTTAATCATTTTATTTACTACTTTTTTGAACAAAACAAACAAATAATATTCTACCTACGTCAATCGTATAAAAAAATTATTGTCCCAGGCGGGATTCGATCGCGCGACCTTTGAATTACTGGCCGTGCTCGCTACCGTGGTGCTACCCCGTGCGGCCGCCGCCGCGATGCTAGATTGACAACACAAACTTGTTTATTTTTAAACATTTCCCCATAATTATAAAACGCCGAAGTTTTGATAAAAGCGGGTGGTGTCATTTTGTTTGGCATCTTAAGCACTATAAATACTGAAAATTTGATCAAAATCGTTATAGCCGTTTTTGAGAAATTTGCATTTTTGTCGTTTTTATGGGTTTTTAGGGGTAAATTACCCTTAAAAAATAAAAATTCCAAAAAATGAAAAAAACGCCTGGAGATATTAGGGTTTAGTACCTACATAACAAATTTCATGAAAATCGGACCAATAGTGTCCTCTCTGGTCGTGTATACATACAGACAGACTGACAGACAGACACCACTCTAAAAACACTTTTTTGGGTTCAGGGAGCACCAAAACAAAAAATTCCACTAAAAATATTTTTGGGTTCAGGGAGCACCAACACAGATAATTGCACTAAACAATTTTTTGGGGTTCTGGGAGCACCAAAACAGATAATTCAACTGAAAATTCAAATTCGAACATTTTTACGAAAACAATACTTTCTCCATATACCACGTATAGGGTGGAGAAAGTAAAAAAAACTGCAGCGGTCAACTCAGAAATATGTTTTCACTCCTTCCGAGGCTAATTTTGTGAATACAGATAACTACCTCTACACCCTAAGCAATAATTTGCAAAACCACTATAATTATTCGAAGGGAATACGCAATAACTATTATTTCTAAGGAATTTTATAAATTATCTTGCATTACTGGTATTAATTTTCTTTCACGTTTAGTCAATATTCTTTCAACGTTTTCAACAAAATTAACATGCATGACATTCCTTAGTAGAATTTGTCTATTTTGCAATGACTGGGAGGCACAACACACGTAAAACATTCGTACTGGTGACCTCATGATCCAAATAAAAACAGACATTTCCTCACTCCAGACTATTTAAAAACTAGGTTAATACAAGGAATGAAACATCTTAGGGTTCGTGGCAGTGGGACATGTTCTGAGCAAATCGTTAGGTCAAATTGTCGACAAATATTTAACACACAAAAAAAAACAAAATAAGTAACCAATTAAAAAATGAGAAAAAACTTTAAAACGTTACAACATCTTAGAATTTCAGCTGAGTCGATATTTAAAAGAAATACATTAGCAAGTTGAGAAGGGAAATGTATTTGCAAACCGGCGTTACAAAAAACCTTATTGATACAGGATCGGGTTGTGTACACATTGGAATAAATGAAAAATGTTCAGTAACTTTTTCGAATTCGGTTTACTTCAGTCGCAATCCGCCATTTTGTTTCTTTACAAAAACTCACAGTAACTAAAGAAATAGACAAGCTATTGAGATCAAATTTGGTATAAGCATTTTGTACGTTAATCAAATTTGGTATAAGCATTTTGTACGTTAATAAAATTTGGTATAAGCATTTTGTACGTTAATCAAATTTGGTATAAGCATTTTGTACGTTAATCAAATTTGGTATAAGCATTTTGTACGTTAATCAAATTTGGTATAAGCATTTTGTACGTTAATCAAATTTGGTATAAGCATTGTGTACGTTAAGTTGTACAGATACCGGCACGAATGCTGGAACTTGAGCAAACCGCTACTAACCTCACTAAAAACATCAGTACCCGGTACATCTCTGTTTAACACGTTCACCGCTGAGGACGCACATGTGAGCTTGACACTGAACATTATGAGAAGCGGCCGACGCACAGTGCATTGCACGCCAACCCCCGTATTGGGAATATTTTCAATACACAATGTATTACGTGCTTCGCACGCCAACCACCGTATTGGGAGTAATTTCAATGCACAGTGCATTGCGTGCTTCGCACGCCAACCCCATATTGGGTGCAGTTTAAATACACAATGCATTACGTGCTTCGCACGACAACCCTCATGTTGTTAGTATTTAAATACACAGTGCTTTGCGTGCTTCGCGTGCCAACCCCCGTAATGGGAGCATTTTCAATACACATTTATTTGTTATTTTGTTCTTCGCACGCTAATTTTAGGCCAACCTGCTATTGACGCAAATGTGCGTCCGCTTTAAAATATTAGTGATTATTACGTTGAAAGAATCAAAAATAAAAAATTAAGTAATTTCTACTCATTTAGGCTACAAATATAAAATAAAAAAGGTCAGCTCCTAGCATAGGAAATACGAAATTTGCGTAACAGCGAACGTGTTAAGGGTGAGGTAAACATCCACTAGTTCGTATGAAGGATGAGTCACATTAGAAAGCGGTGAGGGAAAATGTTTTTTTTTTCTTCACTTACGCCCTTTCCAGGGCCCATCGCGAAAGGGCGAGCCCAAGTGCCAGGATCTGTACCAAACGCAAAGATATTATTTCTATAATTTTCAAAATGGCGACCGATATAAATGTGTATTGAATATACTCCCAATATGCGGAATGGCGTGAGAAACACGCAATGCTTTGTGTATTTAAGATACTCCCAATATACGGAATGGCGTGCGAAGCACGCAATGTTAAGTGTATTGAAGATAAACCCAATATGTGGAATGGCGTGCGAAGCACGCAATGCTTAGTGTATTGAATATACTCCCAATATGAGGAA
>JAGFPH010000592.1:435710-453446 GCA_018207615.1 Philaenus spumarius
CGATCGAATAGTTTTCTCTCTAGATAATAATAATAATATTTATTAGTTAATCTCCAACTTTAATAAAAAAAAACTCTCCTACCCCACGCTACAAGTCACAGTGAATCTGTTTAGTAATTTAAATATGTTTGAGAGAAAGTATGTGCCAGTTCCTGGTACCGTTTATTTTATTAGTAAAACTATTTTCTCAATCGGTTCAGTAGTTCCAGAGATACCCCCTACATACAAACAAACAAACGAACAATTTTTACCTCTATATAATAGTAGTCATTTTCATGGTTAGGATAGTCCGAATGTGGATATCGTTTAGTTATTTAAATTTGTTCTTTGACTTAACTCAAAATCAAAGTTTGTGATTTTTCCTTTTTAATAATGCAAATATCAAAAATGTAAAAAGCTCAAAACATTCAAAGTCTAATTACCTTAAAATTAAAAGTAATATAACATTTTTGATAATGTACGACGGAAAATCTGCTTTATTGTGAAATCATGTACGCACCGAGTATTTAGCCCGTACTCTTTTGTTCATCACATCAACTCGTTGCAGAGGAACTGTCGCAGAGGAATACAGTACTAAAATTAAAATATCCGTTAATTTTGAACGTGTCAGAGAAAGCCGCGTTAGCACAAACTCGCGTACATTGTCACGCATGCGCATTTCAGTACGTCTGTATGAAGCTGCAATATATTTGCTAGCGTAAGAATGAAACGCACTCAAACTCAATGCTAGTAGTGTATTGCTCTCCCACTAGGAGTGCTGCAGTCAACGCGAAAATATTTTCTCACCCCTGCCGAGCCTTAAGGGTCTGTTGTAGTGGCGGCCATCTTAGATTGTTATCCCATTAGAGCCATGTTAAATTTTAAACCATTTATTTCGTTAACTTTTCATCATAAAATTGTTTGCAAGGTCTCGTTTTAAGCACAGTCACAACACGCATCCGTCTTGAAATTTACAATATTTTAAACGCTTTTGATTTGTTATGTAATTGACATTTTGTAAGTAAAAAGTTTGAATTTTTTTCTTGACACAATAAAAAATTAATAATGAAAAATAATTTGCAAGCCGGATCCGAAATTTTATAAAGAAAATTCAGTTTTTTTTTTCAACACTCAATTACAAAAGATAGACTTATAAAATGGTTTGAAATGAGGCAATGTCAAAGCGTTCAGCTGCAAGAAATTGCACTGTTTAGATAGGGATACAGTGAGAAGCGGTTGCGTTTCCGGTTGCTTTCTTGTTTACTGGAAACAATTCAGGTGGGATAGCTGCGATAGTAACGAATATATTTTACATGCGCCTCGTTATTGTTAATATGTATTCTCTTATCATTCGAGTTATTGCTCCACGACATAGGATACTGATAAGCGTAATCTAGTTCCGTTAGCTGTAATAGCATAGAGCCAATACGACAGCAGTCATTAACGAATAAAACTACGCGATTTAATTTCACAACCTAACTGTAAAAACTACAAAATAATTTCAACCACGCAGCTGAAACGCTGACGTGAGTTGAGCGAATTTCGAAAATTTTGTTTACAGGCCTATGTTTTAGGGTTTCAACTAACAATTTGGGAAATAGGTCTATTCACGACGGTGCTGAATAGCTGCAAAAAATGGTGAATACACAAAGTATTGCGTGCTTCGCACGCCATTCCGCATATTGGAAGTCTTCATACGCAAAGCATTGCGTGCTTCGCACGCTAACCCCCGCATTGGGAGTATCTTGAATACACAAAGCATAGCATGCTTCGCACGCCAACCCCACGGTAGAATTCAACCACATGGCTTTGAACCGGGTACTTCTATGGTATTTTACGTTTTGATCGATTTTGGGGGAACCAAGCGAGCTATAAGGTCTCGTAAAAAAACACAATACGCAGAATAACATCCTACATTTATATTTGTAGAAAAAACTCAAAAACAAATTCATTCTCGTAGGAAAAATCTAAAAAAAAACAAAATTACTTCCTGTCAAAAAACGTGCTTCCGGTTGTTTGGCTAACGAACTCGTCCGAGCGACGTAGACAACCACCATGAGTACCAAATTTGAACCAAATCGGACTTAAAATGCGGCCACTAGAGTGCGCACACATACATACATAAATATACACATATATGATTTTTTATGACACCCTAAAACCCTCATTTGCTACTCCCGACTTTGGGTCTTACCATAAGGGCCACTGCAATAGCTCATTTTTCCTATGGAAATTCGCTAATTACCATCATCACATTGAAATCTAAGTTTTTAGGATTTTATCGCTAAACAACACCCGCCGAAACAACACCTGTTATCATTCGGCCGAAATCAACGCGACACTAATCTACAATTACTTAACTTCGCGGTCTATATTCGGCTAATTGTACGACGTGTCCGACGCCCGATAACGTGACGAGAAACGTGTTTTGAAGATGTCAATGCGCTGTGAGGAAACAAACCAAGGTCGGACTAAAACCAATAAACATTGCAATGTCATTATCTGCGTAGTAGAAAGTAATTGCCGTAAAATCCTGAGGGCAGCAGCACCAGCGTGGCAGTACACTACATAATGATTCGAACACGCAGCCGAACCGCTGAAGTGAGTTGGGCGAAGTTTATGTGCTGTTGGATTTCAACCGACTGTTTGGGGGGTCTACTCACGAAGGCGCGGAATAGCTGCCTACGTGTTTCAATCTCAATTTCAAGCTACGGCCCACTCGCTGCTTCGTTCCGCTTGCTTTGCGAGTTTGCACCTCGACCTTGGGGGTTCCGTATACAATACCGGGTACTTTTATGGTAGTTTATGTTTCGATTGATTTTGGGGGGACCAGACGGGCTATAAGATCGTGTGAAAAAACGAAGTGTGCAGAATAATCTACTATATTTATTTATTTGAATAACATCCAAAACAGTTTCATTTGTGTACGAAGAAAAAAACTGTTACTTTCGTTCAGAAAACGTGCTTCCGTTTGTTGGATTATCTTCTCCATATTGGGATTATGTTCAATACACAATGCATTGAGTGCTTCGCACGCCATTTCGAATTTTGGGAGTACACAAAACATTGCGTGCTTCGCACGCCAGCCCCCGTATTGGGAGTATCTTCAACACACAAAACATTGCGTGCTTCGCACGCCAAATCCGCGATAGAATCCACCACATGGCTTTGAACCGGATACTTCTATGGTATTTTACGTTTTGATCGATTCTGGGGGAACCAAGCGAGCTATAAGGTCGCGTAAAAAAACAAAATGTGCAGAATGTACATCCTACATTTATATTTGTAGAAAAAAACTCAAAAACAAATTCATTCTCGTAGGAAAATCTAAATAAAATAGTTACTTCCGGTCAAAAAACCGTGCTTCCGATTGTTGGATTTTTTTTGGAAAACGAACTCGTCCGACCGACTTAGAGAAACCAACTTGTGCACCAATTTGGGACCAAATCGGACGTAAAATGAGGTCGGCAGAGTGCGAACACATATATCAAGTTTTTTTGTGCCAGCCGAAAACGTGTTCTGTGGACCATGATCGGTGCTCATTTACTACTCCCGAATTTAGGGACTCACCTTAAGGGACACTCCAATGGCACATCTTTCCTATGGAAATTGGCTAATAACACAGCATTTTTTAATTAATTTTTGCAATTTAGAACACAAAAAACGAATCGATTGAGTCATTTATACCAATATTACGAGTATAAACATGTAAAATTTGTTGCTTTGTTTGTGTGTAGAGTGTAACTACTGAATCGTTTGAAAAAATAGTTTTACTAATAAAAAGCTACACTATCTTTGAGTAACACTAATATTTGTAAATTTAGTCGGAAAAAATCTAAGGTTAGGGCTAGGCTGATGAACCAACGCATGTATTTACCTTTGTTACCATAGCAACCAATTGAATGAAATAACAGATAAAACAGCTGTTTGCTCTGATATTTCCATTAACAGCTGATTTCAAGCAATGAAGCAATTTTATTTGTATTTATAACTTTTAGGTTAAGTTTTTATTAAAGTGTAGACAAGAGCCTTGCTGGTTTTTTTAACCTTTATTACAACTGCTGTTGTAAAATATACGAAATAATTTGATTTGTACATTATTAACATTTTTTACCATCTTAGCTTTGAGGTTATTATTAATAAAAAGCTACACTATCCCTGAGTAACATAAACTATAATTTTCATTTTGATACTTGTAAATTTAGTCGGAATAATCATATGTTAGGCCTAGACTGATGAACATAGCAACCAATTAAATAACAGGTAAAACAGTTGGTTGCTCTAATACTTCCATTAACAGTTCATTTCAAACTTTGAAGCAATTATTCCTGTTTCTAACTTTTAGGTTGGGTTTTTATTAAAGTGTAGACATGAGCCTTGCTGGTTCTTTTGACCTTTATTATAACTGACGTTATAATATATACGAAATAATTTGGTTTAACGTTATTTACCATCTTAGCTTTGGGGTTGTTATTAATCCTCCCTACCTTTATTGTAAAGAAAGCAACATGATTATGTGTTTAGAAGGTTGCAACCGGGGTTAGCGTGCTCCTTCCACTAGTTAAATATAAAACTGATAACAAATACGTCCACGGACTATTCAGGGACTTCAAGAGTGGATCAATTTCGTAAACAATTGGTTGAAATCCTAAAACATATGAACTTGATTTTGGAAGTTCCCTCAACTCACGTCAGCGGTTCAGCTGCGTGGTGGAATTATCAAAGTACAAACGAAATAAACAACCGCCATGTAAAACTGTTGGAATTTAATTGTCCCAAGACTGCCGGTTAACGCAGGAAAGCCGGTTTATCTTGACTTTGAGTGACCTAACCTACAGGACCTGTTTCCAGAAACACTTGTTATTCCTTATCCGAGTTGCTTTTTAGGGATAAATTGGACAAACTCATTACAGGTTTAGCGAGATCAGGTTTCACTGGAAGAAACGCGAGCCGTCAACACAACTTAAAACTAGATTGAACTACTGCCATTCCGATTAGGTATTCAAAATAAATACAGGCTGTTTCGCAACCATTCTACCAAACTCTACCATGTTATTCAGCAGGCCAAAACTGGCAAATAGTCTATATAAAAAAAATTTAAAAATTGTGGATATCTGGAAAAAGAATAATTTCCGAACCTATATAAATTTATAGGAACTTTTTTCTTTATTTTCACTAGTAGTAGAACATGTCCTGAAAGTTTTTCCGTTTCTTCCTGAATCAGCCTGTGTAAAGAAAGCTTTGTCTTGATTGAATGACTGACTTTGAATGAATGAATGACTGAAATAGAATCAACGTGGAGCAAAAACAACTTAAGGGGAGGACCCACTAAAAATGGTCAAAAACCCACAAAAAAATTAAATTTTTTTCTTTACTAAAATTTTATTTAGTTCTTCCTGTAGTCTATTAAAAAAAGCACAACAATTTCATGAAAATATAAATATTTCATGAAGATAAAAATTTTTAAAGTTGAACATGCACTTGAATTTTTGGTGAACCTCTTCGGAGTTAGTCTAGTATAATCACAGATTATAGTACAAACTCTTATGCTGTGACATTTATTTATACTCTAGGGCTAGGGTATATATTCTTCTTTCCAACTATTTGTCTGTGACAGAAATGCAGCTGATTTGAGAAAATAAACAAACTATAAAGTCTTTGATATTGTTGTCTGCTTTTTGTTTCGTTTCAGATAAATGTGATACAAATGTGTAATAAATCTTGTTTCGAGTTTTAAAAGTGGTATTTTTTATGTAAGTATCTTGACCAAAATGTTTTAAAAATTAATAACTAGTTGTACTTGTAATAAATAAAAATTTAAATGATGAACTAGGACCATTAATTATGCCTAAAACATAACAAATGCCATTATTCCCGAAAGTAGAGAAAAAGAAGAGTTAATTTACTAAAAATGCTAAGGTTCAAAAAGTATTAGAGATACAGCAGTGAAAATTTTCTTGCTTGCTCTTTACACATACAGGCACGAAGTTATGCATGGGCTTTCCATTATATAAAGTAGTTTTTATTATTTAAAATTTTTATAAAAAATTTCTAGTTAAAAATTTGTAGAGATAAAATCTGAAGAAATATTTTAAAATAAATACATAACTTTGTTGGCAGTATTATACTTTTTCAAACGACACTTCAATAATGCAATAATGGTTCTCTACTAGGCTACTTATATACTTATAGTTATAAAGCCTTAGAGTTTCTTGTGAAACCCTGCAAATCTGCCCAAGGGGGGGGGGGATAGTTTACAAGTGGTAAAAAAATGGTTATTTTGTTTCAAGTAGACTTATTAGAGACAGTAAAAATTTTAATAGCTCAAAATAATATACAGTTAAGGATTTAGAATTTTCAGTGGGACTTCCACATACAAATGCGAAAATTTAAAGGTATATTCTTACGGGGTCACTAAGAAAGGATTTTGCAAAACTATTATTTTAAAGCGTAAAAATAGTGAAATATTCGGATAAAACAGCTGTTCCGCTCAAAAGCCTAGCGGAAACAACACGTTTGTTTACATCCATTACCATAGCAACCAAATTATCAAATTTGGAATCAGTTTATTATTATTCAATACCGATAGCTTTTTTAGATTATATTATAAAAGCAAACATAAACGAAAACTAAACGCTTACTGTATTATAATTCAATTCTACATCCGTTGTTACACATTATAAATAAAACAGCTGATTGTGATAAAAAAACTTAACATAATTTTAGGTTGTGCCTACAATGAACCAAAACACGTTCATTTGCACCAATTTGCCAAATTTACAATTAGGTAATTCTTTTACCACTAACTGGTTTTTTTTTTTTTTTTTAGATTAGATAAAATCAATCAAAATGCTTACTGTAATATAAGTGAAACATCTGTAGTTACGTATTATGTTGTTTACTTTAGTTAGTAATATCAAAATTTGTTTGAAATGTTGATTATTGATTATTTTAATATAGCCTAAATGGTGAAATTACAACCCATGCCGCAATTCGAATTATTACGTATCTATTTCGATCTCTTTGTTACATTAGCTAGCTACGTACAGATCACAACTCAATTTCCGTGAAAATATCATAGTATACAATAATCTCTTTGCATTGGCTTCTCCCCTGCTCGCTTCGCTCACCAACCACGGGCGGAGCCCATAGTACCACACAACATACGTCCTATCTTGGTTAGTTCACTGGTTGTCCGTCTGTATGCGCGTTTTGGAAAAGAAATTATAATCTCGCGAACGGTTTTAGATAAATTCATGAAACGCAGCATGTAAGTTTATCACATATTTCTACAGAAAAGTGCAAAATTTTATCAATTATCCTTGACACAAAGATAAACAGTGAAACGTAATTGGATTAGTCTTTAAATTTAATTATATACATTTTTTTTTAATTTTTAGTTTTGTCAGATACTCGACTTTGAAAAGTTCGAACCGCCGCCATATTGAAACTGATAACTGCAGCGCAATTACATTTTGCGATTTTGTGTAAGCCAATGTGGTCGTGTAAGGTCATGCTGTGTTTCATGAATTCATCTTAAACAGTTCATGAGATAATACTTGTTTTAAAAAACACACATAAAGACAGACAACTTGTACGGTACACTAAGCGAGATAGGACATATGTTATGTTGAACTAGTAAGCCCAGTGAAAAATCACAGGTAACGTAATTACACATCACACATCTGAAATGCATCATTTATAAAAAAAATACTATTTAAAATAAACGGTACCAGAAACTGGCACATACTTTCTCACAAACATATTTAAATTATTAAACAGATTCACTGTGACTTCATAAATGTATTAAAGTAGGATGGGGGGGACACATTAAAATATTAGAGTAACTAATAAATATTATCATTAAAACTATTCGATCGATTTCGAACAAATTTACACCAAACACGTCAATTAGGCCTGAAAAAAGGTTTTGACAAATTTTGAAAAACAACCCACTTTACGGCCAAAAAACCCCAAAAAATCAGTTATTATCATTATTATTAGCTAAACATTTTTGCATTTAGCGATTTTTTTGCATATGGTAGGGTACATTAAGTGCTGCAAATAAGCCAAATTTTATCAAAATCGTTAAAGCCGTTTTTGAGAAATTTAGATGTACCTCGTTTTTTTGCCACCTAGAAAGAAAATATCATATGGGCGCCCATGGTCCGAAGATATTAAGTATTTTGTGAAAAAAAAAGAAATGGTGGATAACAAGAAAGCTAAGCATTTCCGAACCTATGTTTATACGAACTTGTTTTCTTTATTTTCGCTGGTAGGACACGTCCTGAAAGTTTCTGCCTGAATCACCGTGACAACAAACACGTGGTAACACGAATGTAAAGGTAACACATTCCGATAAAAAATAAACGGTACCAGAAACTGGCACATACTTTCTCACAAACATATTGAAATTATTAAACAGATTCACTGCGACTTCATAATTTGTAGGAGGGGTAGGAGAGGTGATATTAAAGTAAAAGATAAACTAATAAATAATATTATTATCATTATTATTAAAACTTAAGAAATAAGTTCGTTTATGAAAAATTTGGAAAAACAACCCTATTTTTGGCCAAAAACCCCCAAAAATCAGTTATTATTATTAGAGAAATGAGAATTTTTAGAAAGACGAGGTTTTTGCATATGGTAGGGTACATTAACGGCTACGAATAAGCCAAATTTTATCAAAATCGTTAGAGCCGTTTTTGTGAACTTTTGACTTTTTTAGTTTTTTGGCCATTTTTGAGGGGTTAAACCCCTTTTTTGGGTTCAGGGAGCACCAAAACAAATAATTCCACTAAAAATATTTTTGGGTTCAGGGAGCACCAAAACAGATAATTCCACTGAAAATTCATATTCGAAAATTTGTACGAAAACAATCCTTTCTCCATATACTACGTACAGGGGGGAGAAAGTAAAAACTACAAAATTAATATTAAATTAGTTATTTTTAAAAAAAACTACCAAAATTCACTATACCTGTATGTGTACATTTTTATACAGCTAATAGTTTTATTTAGCCTATATAGCCTATTTATTATCAAATCTCGATCAAATCAAATTATAAAATAGTAAATAGCCCATCTAACTGTCTTGGCAAACATTTACATTCTATGCACATATGTAAAACATCAAGGTTATAACACAGATAGAGAATTTAAATAATCAATTAGCCTACGAACTACATTATACTTATGTAAGATGTAATATGTTCTATGAATTCGTTCTTATGAAAAAATATTCATTTAAATATAAGCCTCCTTAAGTATACAATTACGCTTACTGATTATAATAATGAAGCAATAAATTTCAAGCAGATGACAAGTTTGAATTATAATAAATTACAGGTTGTTAACAAAGTAGCGATGAAATTATTGTTTGTATTTTGCGAAAAAAAAGTAAAAATACAACTTTTTGTACTAAGTAATGTTAACTATTAGCACTAATAAGTCATCTGGATTTAGAAAAGAAATAATAATAAACAAACCTAGGCCTATTTTATAACAAATGAACTGATAAAATAAACTGAGAAACTAGGTAGGCCTAAAACTTTGCATTTGCTCAAATAGAAACTGTGAGTGTTATAAAGGTTTACGAATTTCGTTAGAAAGCAAAACAATTATATTTACTTAATGACAAAGTAAAAGTTAAAGATTTAACGAACACAGGTAAGAAATGGTTAGGCTTACGCAAACAAATTCCGAGTTGCTTCAACTCATAGTCGAACGAAACAAAATCCACAATCACTATTCGAGTCGATATATCGACAACAAAATACAATACAACTTGAATGGAAAACTTTAAAGCACTCGATGATAGTTAAACTATTCTTTTAAAAAACAGAACGAACTACAACCAACACTGCTGCAAAAGCACTCTACTAGACCAAGCGCGCGCTGCTACTGGCTTCTGACGGCTGGCGCCGACCGCGATTGTTATCTGCGCATGCGTGGTCAATTCGTCATTCACTAGCTCGGCTATAGCCTGATCACAGTAAGTGTTCACTTCATTAGCATTCTCTTCGACTGACCTTGACTTCGTGTCCCCTACAAGAGACGATTTCTTTCATTCATCTTTACTTGGAACAGATATCGCTTTCGGTAGAAACACCGACGTCACCGATCTTCCAGCGACTGTGGGAAAATGAGGTTACGCTTATTTTGTAAACTGAAAATAGTGGTTACAACGCTTACGTTAAACTAAAGTTCTAAAAAATATGTCCAAGGATTCAATTCTCGTGGAAGATTAAAGCGGAAATAAATGCAATAAAGAATATCAACTCCTATAAAAGCGAGCGTACGTACGTACGTGAGTAACATATAATATAACAGCGGATTTTATCCATCATCAGTAATACTTAAACAAAATCCAGCGTAGATTATATTTTGAGGTTATGTTTACAACTTCAGCCAATATAATTTCTTGTGAAGTTAATTTGTTAAATATAATTTATAGAACGTCTGCTATAATACGTTATAAGATTTGCTTTGCGGTTATAAACTGTAATAAATACAACCTTTTATCATCAATATATTCCTTTAACTTCGGAAACATTCGTACAACTCCGTATAACATACAAACGAAGTCGAACTTCAGCTGCGTGGTCGAATTATTACGTATAGAGATGATTATAATTCGATTCATTTTATAACTAGGGGGAAATCCTGCGTGCTCCGCACGCCAACCCCGTTGGAACCTTCTATACACATAATAATGTTATGTTTTCTTTATAACAAAGGTGTAGGATTAATAATAACCTCAAAGCTAAGTTGGTAAACAATGTTAAATGTTCAAATCAAATTATATCGTATATTTTATAACAGCAATTATAATAAAGGTTAAAAGAACCAGCAAGGCTCAGGTCTACACTTTAAAAGTTAGAAATACAAATCACAGCTGCAAAGTTTGAAATCAGCAGTTAATGGAAATATAAGAGCAAACAGCTGTTTTATCTGTTATTTTTTCAATTGGTTGCTACGGTAATGAATGTAAACACATGTGTTGGTTCATCAGTCTAAGCTTAACCTACGAATTTTTTCCGACTAAATTTACAAATATTGAAATAAAACATGATTTTATCAAAATGAATTCTATAGCCTATGTTACTCAGGGTTAGTGTAACTTTTTATTAGTAAAACTATTTTTTCAATCGGTTCAGTAGTTAAAAAGATTAGCCCCCCCCCCCCTTACATACAAACAAAGACCAAGTACATGTTACTTCTTTATAATATTAGTATAGAAAACAATTGTACTTTCACTGCAATTTGGAGTTAGCAGGTTAAAATTACGTCAAAATGTAAGGAAAACTTCAAAGCACATTAAAGAAACATCATACAAAATTTTGTTTGTTTGTGTGTGGTATATTTTATTGAACATAGTACTCGGACTTCCCAGGACCACCACTGTAGGGTACTTACTGTAGGTGTAAATTACATTGTAGTATCCAGACCGGAATTTTCAAGTAATTTTTATCCTAACCTATCAATTTACTAACCTATCAATTTACTAACCTATCAATTTACTAACCTATTAATTTACTAACCTATTAATATACTAACCTATTAATTTATTAACCTATTAATTTATTAACCTATTAATTTACTACCCTATAAACTTACTAGCCTATTAATTGACTAACCTATTAATTTACTACCCTAGTAATTTACTAACCTATTAATTTACTACCCTATTAATTCACTAACCTATTAATTTACTAACCTATTAATTTACTAACCTATTAATTCACTAACTTATTAATTTTCTAACCTATTAATTTACTAACCTATAAATTTACAACCCTATTAATTTACTTACCTATTAATTTCCTAACCTATTAATTTACTACACTATTAATTTAGTAACCTATTATTTCCCTAACCTATTAATTCACTAACCTATTATTCACTAACCTATTAATTTCAAACGGTCGACAAATCAGTGTACTGGATTGCATGGAAAATGTCGGCAGGAAAACAACGTCGCATATTTGTCCGACAACATTCGATGTGCGCTGACCGCAGACACTGTCATGAAGGAAACTCTATGCAATCATTGCAACAAAATAATTTATATAGAAAACATTTCCTTATTACATCCTGAGCCGGCTTAGAGATGAGAATTGTACAGGAATGTTCTGCACCGTGTCATGAGCTGTTTGTCCCGTTTAAATTTAATACATGCGTAATAAGTAACCAGAATTGTTTAATTATAAGATAAAGAATTTCAAATATTCTTTCAACCCCGAATACGCACTACTCTTTGTCCCTTCTCACCAACAACCGAAACCAAATATTCAGGAACACAAATTAACACCCAACAGTTATTATACTTTTTAGCGAATTTCCATAGGAAAAATGAGCTATTGCAGTGGCTCTTATGGTAAGACCTTAGGTCGGAAGTAGCAAATGAGCACCGATCATGGTCCCCAGAACACGTTTTGGGCTGTCATTAAAAATCATATATATATACATTTCGCACTCTAGCGGCCGCATTTTAAGTTCGATTTTGTTCAAATTTGGTACACATGTTGGTTGTCTACGTCGCTCGGACCAGTTCGTTAGCCGAAAAAATCCAACAATCGGAAGCACGTTTTTTGTCCGGAAGTAACTATTTTTTTAGATTTTTCCTACGCGAATGAATTTGTTTTTGAGTTTTTTTTCTACAAATATAAATGTAGGGTGTTATTCTGCACATTTAGTTTTTTTTACACGACCTTATAGCTCGCTTGGTTTCCCAAAATCGATCAAAACGTAGAATACCATAGAAGTACCCGGTTCAAAGCCATGGTGGATTATACCGTGGGGTTGGCGTGCGAAGCACGCAATGCTTTTTGTTTTGAACATACTCCCAATACGGGGGTTGGCGTGCGAAGCACGCAATGTTTTGTGTGTTGAAGATACTCCTAATATGCGGAATGGCGTGCGAACCATTTTGCAGCTATTCAGCACCATCGTGAATAGACCTATTTCCCAAATTGTCGGTTGAAGCCCTAAAACATAGGCCTATAAACTTAATTTTGGAAATTTGCTCAACTCACGTCAGCGGTTCAGCTGCGTGGTCGAACTATTTTAATAATTAAATTTAATGGACTTAAAATCCATACAGGGGTGCTGAAAAGTCACACTTGAACAGTACAGCTTAAACACAAAACACAAACAACGATTGATTTAATTTATTCCACCATCATGGTTGTCAGTACGAGTACAGGGCCAGAAGAGTCCCAGCGCAGCTAATCTTTCCTAGGGAAATTCGTTAATAATCGTATTTACTACGTCCCGCAGATGACGCGTTAACGTACTGGACTTCGATTCTTACGGTCTTTAGCACCGAATCTGAATTTGAAGACCATGGATGTCTGTAGTAGATACAATAAAGTTGGTTTTGAAACGATTAGCCAGTCAGTGCTAGTTATTCGCATTTTGTGGAGTGGTAATTTTGCAAAGGTGATGGAATGTTATCAGCGATCTAGGCGGAAAACTGACGGTTCTGTGTCCCGCCTAATCGATGACTGAAATCGTCTTGATGAACATCTTGCCATTA
Organism: Philaenus spumarius; assembly: GCA_018207615.1. Taxonomy (NCBI): domain Eukaryota; kingdom Metazoa; phylum Arthropoda; class Insecta; order Hemiptera; family Aphrophoridae; genus Philaenus; species Philaenus spumarius. The sequence continues at coordinate 449,232 of JAGFPH010000592.1, forward strand.
AATCAGCAAGTCAGATCATCAATTGATTCGGCTCGGCTCGGTAGGCTTTCTGCGTATATCATTACCGTCCGTCGGAGAATTTGGTTTCTAACAAACAAAAAAACTAGTATAGAAAATATTGAATAAAAACACAATTTATAAAATAATTCCACGCAGCTGAACCGCTGACGTGAGTTGAGCGAATTTCCAAAATTAAGTTTATAGGCCTAAGTTTTAGGGTTTCAACCAACAATTTGGGAAATAGATCTATACACGACGGTGCTGAATAGCTGCAAAATGCTTCGCATGCCATTCCGTTTATTGGGAGTATTTTAAATACACAGTGCATTGCGTGCATCGCACGCCATTCCGCATATTGTGTTTCAATGCACAAAGCATTGCGTGCTTCGCACGCCATTCCGCATATTGGGAGTATCTTCAATACACAATGCATTGCGTGCTTCGCACGGTAAAATCCGCCACATGGCTCTGAACCGGGTACTTGTATGGTCTTTTACGTTTTAGTCGATTTTGGGGGAACAAAGCGAGCTATAAGATAGCGTAAAAAAACAAAATGTACAGAATAACATCGTACATTTATATTTGTAGAAACAAACTCTAAAAATTCATTCTCGTAGGAAAAACCTCAAAAAACAGTTACTTCCGATCAAAAAACGTGCTTCCGGTTGTTGGATTTTTTTGCCTGACGAACTCGTCCGAGCGACTTAGACAGCCAACATGTGTACCAAATTTGGACCAAATCGGACTTAAAATGCGGCCGCTAGAGTGCGAACACATATATACATATATGATTTTTAATGACACAACAAAACGTGTTCTGGGGACCATGATCGGTGCTCATTTGCTACTCCCGACCTTCGGTCTTACCATAAGGGCCACTCGTTTTTCCTATGGAAATTCGCCAATAAGGAAACACAATGTCCATTTCAGAGGTATTACCAAGTAAACTATTGTAAAGCAACTTACGAAATGAGGAAGGACAATGTCCACTTCAGAGGTATTACCAAGTAAACTGCTACATACACAAGTGTACTGTATATAGTAGAGGGTGACGGAATAAAGCGTGACGGGAAAATCCGATTAACAGCTCGCAAATTTGTTGGATGTGGTGCGCCTATAGAAGTTTTTACTTTAAAACCCGTATTATGATCTGCTAACCGACGAGGTAGGCCTACTCTTACGTCAAAATACATTGTGTGTATGTTGTATTAACCATTTAGGCGACAACTTGGGCGTGGCTATCTTTACACTTTTAAAACTATCCCACCTTAAAAACACACACAAGTAATAATGTCCCATAAAGACGGATCGTGTTTCAAATTAATCTAATAGAATCAAAAATAGTACGTCGAACACGCTGCTGAACCGCTGACGTGAGTTGAGCGAATTTTATAAGTGAAAAGTCCGTATGTTTTACGGTTTCAACCGGCTATTTGGGAAATTAGTCTACTCATGAATGTGTTGAATAGCTGCCTGTGTGGAGAAATATACAGGGGTGCTGAAAAGTCCGGAGACGATTTAATATTTCGTATATAAGGAAAAATCAGGTAGATGTGATTGAGGAACCTATTCTATGTAAAAAATAGCATTTTATTAAGATTTCAAAAAAGGTTATCCGCCAACTTGGATCGGACATCTTGAATGTAACTTATATGTAAACGATATGCCACACAACGATAGTTGGAAGTATTTGGTTGAACCACTTAAAATCAATTTTAAAAAAATCATAATGGCTGAAAATTCAAAATTTTTAAATACTCCCAAATATCGTTTGAAAGCTTATTTAATTCTAAATCCAAAAAGAATAGTAATTAATATTTTTTTAATAGTACCGTCAAATGGGACAAAATCGAAAGACACAATTTCGTTGTTTTTTGGCCGCCATTTGTAATCGGTTGAAGATAAGGACGTGAAAATGTCACCGGTTGGTTTTCTCTTGAAATTCTACATCGAAATGATGCCTCACACGACCACATTCCTATTGAAAAAAAAACAAAGTTACGTTGAAAATGGCGGATACATTTTTGGAAATCTTTAAAATAGTATTTTTAAATACAGTTGGTTTCTCAATCACACCTAACTTAAAATTTAGGGGTTGAATCACATTTTCACCCCTTAGCAGCACGAGACAAAATGCAAATCTAGTTTACTTGTTCTATGTATCTTGTAAGAAATAAATGTACAAAATTTCGGCTCATTAACTTTAAGGAAAATAAAAATATAACAATTAATTTTTATTGTTTTAGGGGTTGTTCTAACACTTAAATCAAAATTAATTCTAACCTATGTTGGTCACGGATAGTGTAGCTTTTTATTAGTAGAACTATTTTTTTTTTCAATCGGTTCAGTAGTTCAAGAGATTACCACCTACAAACAAACAAACAAATTTTACCTCTTTATAATATTATTAATAATAACTCCAAAGCTAAGAAGGTGAATGTTAAATGTTCAAATCAAATTGTTTCTTATATTTTAACAGCAGTTATAATAAAGGTTAAAAGAACCAGCAACACTCCACGTCTAGACTTTAATTAAAACCAAAACTAAAAGTTAGAAATTTAAAAATTGCTTCAAAGTTTGAAATCAGCTGTTAATGTAAATATTTTTGCAAACACATGTTCCATCTGTTATTTTATTCAATTGGTTGCTATGGTAATGAATGTAAATACTGATGATTCATCAGTCTATGCCTAACCTATGATTTCTTTCCGATTAAATTTACAAATATTAAAATAAAAAGGCATTTGTTCAAAATGAATTATAGCCTAAGTTACTCAGGGATAGTGTAGCTTTTTATTAGTAAAACTATTTGTTTAATGGGTTCAGGAGTTCCAGAGATTACCCCCTACATACAAACAAACGAACAGAACAATTTTACCACTTTATAATAGGTCTATTAGTGTAGATAAGTCGTAGCCGTCCGAAATTGTAAAGGTTATTACAATTACGTTATAAAAGCTGACGCGGTTTTTATGAAAAATATTTTCTTATAAACAAGAATTTGAGTCGAGCCGCATGATAGGAGTAAAATATAGGGGTGAATTTTGTTACCTACTAACTGTACATTGGAGCTTTCTGCAAATTCATACGTCGTACGCAATTGGTGGAAACTAAAAATAATTCCACCACGCAGCTGAACCGCTGACGTGAGTTGAGCAAATTTCCAAAATTAAGTTTATATTCCTATGTTTTAGGGTTTCAACCAACAATTTGGGAAATAGGTCTACTCACGACGGTGCTGAATAGCTGCAAAATGGTTCGCACGCCATTCCGCATATTGGGATTATCTTCAATACACAAAGCTTGCGTGCTTCGCACGCCATTCCTCGTATTGGGAGTATTTTCAATACACAAAGCATTGCGTGCTTCGCACGCCAACCCACGTGTTGGGAATATCTTAAATACACAATGCATTGCGTGCTTCGCACGCCAACCCCACGGTAGAATCCACCACATGGCTTTGAACCGGGTACTTCTATGGTATTTTACGTTTCGAACGATTTTGGGGGAACCGAGCGAGCTATAAGGTAGCGTAAAAAAAACAAAATGTGCAGAATAACATCCTACCTTTATATTTGTAGAAAAAAAAACTGAAAAACAAATTCATTCTAGTAGGAAAAATCTCAAAAAGTAGTTACTTCCTGTCGAAAACCGTGCTTCCGATTGTTGGATTTTTTCGGCTAACGAACTCGTCCCAGCGACGTAGACAACCAACATGTGTACCGAATTTGAACCGAATCGGACTTAAAATGCGGCCGCTATAGTGCGAACACATATATACATGATTTTTAATGACACCCCAAAACGTGTTCTGGGGACCATGATCGGTGCTCATTTGCTACTCCGGACCTTGGGTCTTACCATAAGGGCCACTGCGATAGCTTATTTTTCCTATGGAAATTCGCTAATAAGACCGGCATTAGTAAAAACGAAAGTGTATACAAGCGAATGTCTAGTGGCGCTCGAGCGCTTTACCAATGTAATATCTTCTCAAGGTTGGCTACGCTCACAGGATTCGATGCTTTTACTCGAATGGTACAGCACAGCCTTAATAATGTTGGTATGTTTGGTGTAACTCTAACAAACAAAATATAAACGCTTATTTTTTGAAGTGAAAACTTCTTTAGCGGCGTTGGGCACTTTTTTGCTTGGGGAAAAAGCATTGAATTCGCGACCGTTACCACTCGAGATATAGTATGTATTATATATATATAT
>JAGFPH010000593.1:0-19223 GCA_018207615.1 Philaenus spumarius
CGTTAGCCAAAAATCCAACAACCGGAAGTACGTTTTTTGACCGGAAGTAAAAAAAATTTCGACTTTTCGTACGAGAATGAAGTTTGTAGAGTTTTATCTAAAAAAATAAATGTAGGATATTATTCCACACATTTAATTTTTTTACACGACCTTTTAGCTAGTTTGGTTTCAAAAAAATCGATCAAAACGTAGAATGCCATAAAAGTACCCGGTTCAAATTACCAAGGGGGCAACTTATGATCCGAGGCCTAACGGTCGAGTTTGTACTCTGCAAGCAAAGCGAGTTTTTCCTCTGTGATTGGAACGAAGGAGTGCGTGAGTCGAAGCTAGAGGCTTAGGTGCAAACAAATTCTACTAATATACTTCATACACTTAGGCAGCTATTCAGCGCCTTCATATGTAGATAAATTATTTCCCAAATAGTTGAAACCCTGAAACATGTAGGCCTAAACTTAATTTTGGAAATTCGCTCAACTCACGTCAGCGGTTCAGCTGCGTGGTCGAATTATTATTATCTGCCTTATTTTCGTTCCTGTATTGTCGTTTCATCACGAACCAACGGCTTTTTGCGATTAATACAAATAAATATGTAAGTTAACACAATAATGTATACAACTTAAAGACAATAGCGTTAGGCAGGTAAAAAAATAACTATACAGTATCGAGTTTTTTCTCAAATAATGATTATTTATTACATTATTACATATTAACTTCTCTAGTACATTTTTGTGGTTTTATTTTTGTAAACCATATTAATGTTAATTCAACTAAGAAAGTTTATAATGCTAGTACAGCTTAAAGTTGGTCAAATGTAATCAACTTTGGTATCAAAATTATCAGGAAAGTATCATGAAACGAAATATGATAACCTTTTTTCATTTTCACTTAAGACATACAGAATTGCAATTTTATACTAGAGTATGCTACTGTTTCACTCAATAAGGGTCAGTTTTATGGCGGGCGAGACCGACCCTAATTATAATCACCCTCGTTGCCTCAACTTAACTTGAGACGGGCTTTAAAACTGGGCTACGTACAAACTGCCCCACTTTTTTTGGGTCATTTCAAACATACAAACTGCCCCACAAGGTACAGGTATAAAAACAAGGGACAGGCCGGGGTATCGGCGACATACAAACTGCCCTCTTTTCTACCCGACACAGGTACGGGATATTTCCCTCCGAATTCCCTCATACCAATAAATAGTTTGAACCAAGTTGAAACAGCCAGTATATTCGTGTAATTATTTATCTGTTATTCTTATCTAATAGGAACCGTTGCGTGCTTACTAGCACTTATCTAATAATAACCGTTGCGTGCTTACACGCACTTATCTAATAGTAACCGTTGCGTGCTCACGCGCACTTATCTAATAATAACCATTGCGTGCTTACACGCACTTATTTAATAGTAACCATTGCGTGCTTACACGCACTTATCTAATAGTAACCGTTGCGTGCTTACTCGCACTTATCTAATAATAACCGTTGCGTGCTTACACGCACTTATTTAATAGTAACCGTTGCTAATTTACTAGTATATTTACTGCTAATTTAATAGTAACTATTAAATAAGTGCGTGTAAGCATGCAACGGTTACTATTAGATAAGTGCGTGTAAGCACGCAACGGTTACTATTAGATAAGTGTGCGTAAGCATGCAATGGTTATATTAGATAAGTGTGCGTAAGCATGCAATGGTTATTATTAGATAAGTGCGAGTAAGCACGCAACGGTTACTATTAGATAAGTGCGTGTAAGCACGCAACGGTTACTATTAGATAAGTGCGTGTAAGCACGCAATGGTTACTATTATATAAGTGCGTGTAAGCACGCAACGGTTATTATTAGATAAGTGCTAGTAAGCACGCAACGGTTCCTATTAGATAAGAATAACAGATAAATAAATACACGAATATACTGGCTGTTTCAACTTGGTTCAAACCATTTATTGGTATGAGGGAATTGGGAGGGAAATATCCCGCACCTGTGTCAGGTAGAAAAGAGGGCAGATTGTATGTCGCCGACACCCCGGCCTGTCCCTTGTTTTTATACCTGTACCTTGTGGGGCAGTTTGTATGTTAGAAATGACCCAAAAAAAGTAGGGCAGTTTGTATGTGGCCTTAAAACTGCTACTTCGATAATCGGTAGGAAGAACGTTACAAATACAAAACATTTAGATTTAATTTCCGAGTCTGAATAACTGTCAAACTTAGTAAATTTAATTGAGGAAATTCCATAACCAGTTCCATCGGTTACTTTTCAATACGAGTAAAAAATACTAGGTAAGAAAATAGCTGTTCATCTCTATTTTCCATTTCACTGTTTTCGTTAAGGTTGGGCCGGAAAGGCGGCTAGGACGCTCTTCTTATGGTATCCTCCATTTTGCGGTCAGTCCATTTACCGGTCAAGTGTGGGGGTGAGGAGGCTCTAGGGAGGGGAGGTTTTCCATTTTGCGGTCAGGTTTCGATTCCTAGAATACCTGACTATTTTGAATGAATAGGTTCCATGCACATTGTTTGCAGATGTCGAGTTTTAGATATTCACGAGGAGTTGTTGACGGAGCCACTTTTATACTAACAGACAGATTCTTCTAAATTAGGAATCATGTCTGATGATATTATAAATTATAAATGGCCGTTTATTTCAACAAACTAGTCTATATACAAACAAGTAGGCTATATACACATCAGTATTCCGCCGGAATACTACCCCCCAAGCAGGTTCCTACAATTATACTGTTATCGGCAACATACTGTGACTAAACAGTTTAGGTTAGTCCTCTAGTTTTTTTTTAATTTTAATTATATCGAAACTTGAGTGTGCGTGACTGGAAAACTGCCATCGGCCTGGCTCGCCGCTCTGAGTCATCAACCTGGCTCACATGTTCTCGGGATTTTAGAAATATGTGACCGCAAAATGGAAAACTATTTTTGACCCACCCCTCCAGATTTTTTGTTGACCGGTAAATGGACGACCGCAAAATGGACACAACCCTTCTTATACCCCACAGACGCTCGGTAAGAAAGGTAGGCTACCTTTGGTCAAACTTTACTTTTTTTTAAATTACCCTAATCATTCAAAGTTATTCTATTATTATTTGTTAGTCAAACGAGTTTTAGCTGTATACGTTTTAAATTAAAACAGTCGGAAAATCTACTAGTTTACAGATTGTTATTAGGGTTTTCTGTAAACGTCTTTAAAAATAAAACATTTGTATTTTCATATTAAATTATTATAGTAATTACTTTTTTCGCATGACAATTAAAAGTGATTTTGTTAAAATTATTGTTAGTTAAATAAGTTTTAGCTGTATACTTTGTTAATTAAACCAGTCTATAAGTCTACAAGTTATCAGATTGTTATTAAACTTCTCTGTACACCGGTACCTACTTTCTAAAATAAACTGTTAGTTATATTTTGTAGCCTAGTTATTATAATAACGACTTTTTTAAAGTAATAACTAAAAGCGATTTTGTTAATTGTTATAAAAAATGGTAGGACGAATAATAAGTGCTTTAATTTTATTGTTGCTAAAAGGGCAAATGAAGGCAAATTCTTAAAAACAATAATGCAAAAAAGGCGAATAATAGAAAAATCAGGGGTTTTCTTTAATTAAAAAAATGTATGAAATATGAATTTACAATAATGCAGTTAAAATTAGAAGAAAAATGCAGAACCATAGACCTACAATATAAGCAACTTGTAAGTAAGTATTCAAATAGTAAAGTAATATCGTTTTTGTGTATGCTGAAAAAAAATAGAAAAACGTCTTATTTAACCTTTTGGCAAAACACAGTCAATACATATATAAAAAGGGTGCTCAGCATTCATATTGCATAGGGACCCATACATTCTCTCGACGGCACTGCTTTTGCGTGTAACCAACGCGTAGGCCTACTTCTTCGCTGGGGATCAAACGTCTGCAACCATAAAGTAAAAGCTAACTTTAGAATTACGTTAAATATATAAAGCGATAGGATATTAATACAGCAATGAATTCTTAGAAAAGGCTTAACTAATCGTTATTTCGCAGTGTATATTGGTAACCATGGTAACCTAACTCTTATCTATCTTCAAACTATTTTTATAACTCAAATCGCCTACGGCACTATGTCGTAGCGCCGCTACTTACATTACACAATATTTAGCTTCGTGAGATATGCCCGGTAATAATATGCTCGTTCCAGCGGAAAAGAAAGTAGAAACTTCAACAAACTTCTCGACGCACAAAAGAGCCCATTTCAGTCAGCGATTTTCCCGTAAATGCCTTTTACGGAAAAACTCGCCTTAACTTCCTCGGAGCTTCATTCCACATGTCCCCGGTCGATATAACATCTGTCTGGCGAACATGGACATGTTCGGCCACCAAGGATACGACGATATCAACCGGCCACTTCAATAATCTACGTTTACTTTCCTCGGGAGTTGAGACCTCATCTTCCGAGAAAGTCACTAGTTTATTTCTCGCTAATTTCTTTGGCTTTCATAAGGACCATTCGAGCAACGCTCAGCAGCTGTCTGGGAAACGTAGGCACGTTCTCCCGCCAAGGACACTACGTCATCAGTCGAATGGTTCCTTCACTTCTACCACTGTTTAACTTCTCACCGAAGATGAAACCTCATCTCACGGGAAACTTATTCGGCCTTTTGTACCGCGAAAACATCTAGCGAAATAACTTAAAGTCCCCAGTAAATTCAGCTCCCCGGTCACGATGTAAACGTAGACACGGTTGCCGCAACAAACTAAATAATACATTACACAAAATGACCAGAACCACATTTCAAACTTTCTCGGTGTTCAATTCACTTCTCCCGAGAAAGTTACCATTCAACGCGTAAAACTTCCATTCGAAAAATCGCAAGTCCTAACGCGAACTTAAGAACTAGTAAATGCTAATTTAAGTTCACGTCAATCCAACGCAACGCTTCACTGGTTCGGAACACCGACGCCAATCAGCCCTGCCATTGGCTGCGCACCTGACAAACTTTCTCACATCTTTCATCAGTCTACTGGCACCTCTCATTCACAACAGAAGTAGTAAACAACACTTGAGAGCTTAACTCTCACCAAAACCAAGGTCATAGCGAACACATCAATCCAGAAGAACGTCTTTGGAGATTTGGTTGTATGCCTGTGCTCCAAGACGTCTGGGAGGATACTCTGTGAGAAACTTAAGCCGCTTCGCCTTGTCTTCTTGGTGAGAAGTACCGGTCCTGCGAAATAGTTTTCATCTGTTGTTATTCGTCTTACGGGCCAACCTTCAGTTATTCGAGTGGACGTTCTGCCTGCCGTCTCGAGTCACTTCGGTCTGCTAGGGACTTCATAGCCGGCCAAACCCATCTTTTAGCGCGCCGACTCTCCGTGGATGGGATATGAAGATAGCCCTGGTGTCTGCGGTCAGATTTCTGTTCCCGTATATTGCATTTCGTATGGGTTCAAGAACTGGTCTGCCAACAGTGGTAAGTGGATCCACGTAATACACTGCCCTGATACAACACAAACACAACATCTACGCACACCTAGGGACTGTCCCTCTGAGCATTACCGCCCAACTTCAATCTCAAGGTAGGAGTCCCTCGGCTTCACCGGTGATCCCCCGCTTGGCCAAAATGAGACTGAATGTACAATCAAATAATACAAGTGGAACTAAATGTACAATGTAATAAAGCTAGTAAAACTGAATGTACAATTATATAAAGCTAGTGACTCTAAATATGCAATTGAATAAAGCTAGTGAAACTAAATGTGCAATTGAATAAAGCTAGTGAAACCAAACGCACGATTGAATAAAGCTAATGAAACTGAATCTACAATCAAAAAATAAGATAAGTGGAACTAAATGTACAATGGAATAAAGATAGTGAAACCAAACGAACGATTGAATAAAGCTAATGAAACTGAATGTACAACCAAATAAGACAAGTGGAACTAAATGTGCAATTGAATAAAACTAGTGAAACCAAACGTACGATTGAATTAAGCTAATGAAACTGAATCTACAATAAAAAAATAAGATAAGTGGAACTAAATGTGCAATTGAATAAAGGTAATGAAACCAAACGCACGATTGAATAAAGCTAATAAAACTGAATGTACAATCAAATAAGACAAGTGGAACTAAATGTGCAATTGAATAAAACTAGTGAAACCAAACGTACGATTGAATTAAGCTAATGAAACTGAATCTACAATCAAAAAATAAGATAGGTGGAACTAAATGTACAATGGAATAAAGCTAGTGACTCTATATATGCAATTTAATAAAGCTAGTGGAAATAAATGTGCAATTAAATAAAGCTAATGAAACTGAATGTACAATAGAATAAAGCTACTGAAACTAAATATACAATTTAACAAATCTAGTGAAACTAAATGTACAATTTAATAAAGCTAGTTACTAAACGCACACTTCAATAAAACTATGGACACTAAATTTAATAAAGCTAGTGAAACTAAATGTACAGTTGAATAAAGCTGTTGACACTAAATTCAATAAAGCAAGAGAAACTAAATATACTGTTGAATAAAGCTAGTGAATCTAAATATATGATTGAATGAAGGTAATGAAACTGAATGTACAATCAAATAAAACATGTGAAACTAAATGTACAATTAAATAAAGCTTGTGACACTATATGTAAAATTTAATAAAGCTAGCGAAATTAAATGTTTAATTAAATAAAGCTAGTGGAACTAAATCTATAATTGAATAAAGCTAGTAACACTAAATTCAATAAAGCAAGTAGTGAAACTAAATACACAGTTGAATAAAGCTAGTGAATCTAAATGTAAAATTTAATAAAGCTAGCTAATCTAAATGCACAATTGAATAAAGCTAGTGAAACTAAATGTACAGTTGAATAAAGCTAGTGAAACTAAATGTACAATTAAATAAAGCTAGTGAACTAAATGTACAATTGAATAAAGCTAGCGAAACTAAATTCAATAAAGCTAGTGAAACTAAATGTACAATTTGTTAAGGCGAGTGAAACTAAAAATGTACAGTTTAATATTTTACGAATTTTCATCAAAAGTGTGTACTTTGTAATTGGCGAAGTTGGCATATGTTTCCGGAGGACAGACATATATTTAAATTTTTTCTCAAAAAAACATTAATTTAATAAACTCTCCACATATCTTTAAGACAATTAACAAATACCGGTATCTAGGGTATTAAACAAACTGTTGAAAAAGTAAGAGATTAATTTATAAACTGTTTTCTACGTAACATTTCAGATCCCAATTTAAGCAACAGTTATTAATATTAAATATGCTCCTACATAAATTCGCTTTCATTTTGTTACTGACAAAGAGCCAAAAATAGCCTTATACAACGAAAACCTTGTATACAACTTCATCTACAAATATTAAATTTATGCTATCATTAAATTGTTTTCCTTATCATGGGAAGTTAGTCATGTTCATGCAATTAATAACTTGATCGTTGAAATTGATCAATTTGAAAATTGTATCCATGTGCGTTTCAAAAGTGCTTAAAATTCAAAAAATAATAATAACGTTTGTTAAATTTGGTTCTGGACACCTTGGCACTATCAAAATTTAACATTACCTAGCAACGTTGGTATTTTAATTTTTGTAAATTGTATTCGAATTAAAAATTTCACAAATAATTTATTTGAAGTTTAAAATTTCACAAATTGTATTAAATGTAACTCATTTTATATATTTCGTCAGCACAGAAGTTTCAAAATACAACGACAAATAAGATAAGGTTTCGAAGTATCCGGTGATTTAACTAACTTTCTCAAAATGTAGATGATTTGTTTGCGTAGGCATTTTCTCAAAATTGAAATTTTCAAACACAAGTAGGCCTAATACAATATTCCTAGAAATAAATTAGGTACAATAAAAATTGTCTTGAAATTAAACATTTTTGGGATCAATTAAGCTTCTTTTTTTTTACCAATTCTGTTTTTCATTAAATGGGTCTTACAGAAGTTTTAGAATTATATAAACCCTGTTCAGCTTCATAAGATTTTACTTCCCTGCGTTTACCATAGACGATGGTACAGAAAAGAACAAGACGTCCAAGGTGTTTAGAGCTACAAGGTATGCTTGATCTCTAGATTTTACGGATGAGATTGAGGCTAATGACGTCACGCTGTGACCCCCGTCGATAATGTTTGATTCGAGAGCACGTAACGTTTAAATTAAAATTGCTGCAAAAATTAGATAACATATTATTACAAAATAGTTTATTCTTATACCAAATTTTACCTTAGATCATGAAGACTCTAACAGTGTAAGTATGAATGTTCTAAAGCCATTTTAACTATATGTATTTTATATAAATAAACTTTCTTATGTATGGTAGTCAAAAATATACAAAGCGGTGAACTTTTTTATTTTTTGGGTAGGAAAAAATTCCTGCGGGAAAAATATAGGTAAAAGTTCAAATTTTAATAATATTTGGTTGTTGTTCAACTAGGGCCATCAGTTATTTTTTGGCAGCGAGTTTATTACGATCAGCGCTAGCGCTTCAGAACCCTCCACGTCGGGCGGCTCTGTTGCTAGTGGCGAAATTGAATTATATTGTTAGTATCTGGCGAACAAAAACCTTAAGGCCCTCGTAAACGAGCAACAAAAATGCTACATTGCCGGCAATAATTCTGAAAACTGTGGCCCAGCAACATTTCCAGAAATGTATTGCCGCAACATGGCCGAGCAATGTGTATCCAGATATGGCCCGTCTACATTTCGGCCATAGTGTTGCCCAAGAATTTATCGCGTACACGTGGCAATAATGGCTGAAAGTGAAGAAGTGCTTGTTATAGTGCAGCATAGATAGTAATTAACAATTAATTACAAGAAGAAAAAGAGAAGAATGTGGATTCGACCAAGTAGTTTGTTTTCCTCCTGAACTACCGCTTTTCTGTTTCTTTCTTTCATTTTTTGCTTAATTTCGCAGGCTTCTTAATTTTTTATATGCCTCATCACTACTTATATGAAATTGATTGGCTATGAATGCCCAACCATCTTTCTTGGCATTCCGATCTTTGTATTCCTTTGCCTCAACGTCCCATATGGCTCGATTTAAATGAATTTCATTTATAAAATCGATAACTTTATCGTTTGGCCAATTATTCATTATGAACCTTAAATTTTTACTAAAACGAAATACAAAAGAAAATGACCTCAATGCTACACAATAAATAAAGTACACAACGTTCAACAATTTGACTTCAAAGCAAGGGCAGACAATTGAACATGGCCGGGCAATATTTACGTATTTTCGCTCAGGGAACGATATCACCGGCAACACCTCGGCCAGTAGTTGCAATACAGGAAATATGGCCGGGCCATACGGATATATTGCTGGGCCATAGGAATATGTTGCTGGAAATGATTCCGGATGTTGAGCAATATTGCCCAGCAATCATTGCCGACCACATATTGCCGTAAAATGTTGCTCGTTTACGAGCGCCTTTAGGCTAAACAATATCCATTGTAACAATATACGATATAACACCTTAATGTTAATTGTAAACTATTGGTAAAAATAAAGTGGTAATAAATCAACATTGTAGTTCACTGGAGACAGGACAAAATTATGTCACGGGTTAGTAATATGTATACCTAACTTAAAATGTTGTACTGTATTTATTGAATTAAGTATATATTTATTTAAGCTAAATTATTTGAGTTTTTCATTAACTCAGACGTTCACTCCACTAACATAGCAACAAAGACTTTGTTGTAATTACATAGCAGCAAAGAACCTCCAAAATGTAACTTTTAATTCATTTATGCCATTGTTGTGTAGCATTTTTAGACTTTGGTTGCAAAAATAATACAGTAACCATTATATAAGTATACATAAAATAAGTATAACTAAGTATAAATAAGTATTTATACTTACATAGGCCTATATATAAGTATAAATCATAGAAAAGAATTATTAGCTCAGGAAGTTTTGTATGAAATATATTTTATTGGATAAATCATTGTCAAGTATTTAATGTAACCTTTTACAATTTTTTCTTAGCTTTTAATTTTTTTACTAATATTGACGTATTTACAGTATAGATAAGGTAGGATGTATATAATTTCAGGTTGGGTGGCAAAGAAATTTTTGAAGAAATATGATTTTCTAGGAGAATACAATCACAAGACATGCGACGACCCTAACTCTTCATGGATTAGGCATTTGTCTCAGGGTGGCCTTGTTGAGCCATCGAAACAGTGGCTTAACATCTCTAAAGTATGCGAGACCGAATTTTTGTTGTTTCACAAAGATAGTGTAGCTAAGGATAAAGACGTTATTAAAAAGTTATCCTTGAAGTTGTTTGAAACAATTCCTAATTTTCCACATGAAGTAATTGAGTTATACGTAAAAATCAGAACATTCATTAGGCTGAAATAAATAAACACTCAACTTGCGCAATCTAAGATAAAGAAGAAGCGAATTAATGTTGATCAACCTCAAGATAGAAAACGTTTAAAGAAAATTGTTAAAGTGTCAACTTAGATTTTAAATTGGACCCTGCATAAGTTATCACCTGAAACCTGTTAGGCTATAATGTAAGTGGATTCAATGACCAGGCGTAACCAGGTTATAAACCCCCCCATTGAAAAAATATTTTGGACTTTGTTTATATTAAAATACTATATTCATTGTTTAGCTTTAGAACTACTTTAATCAATCAACATACCTTAATTTTCAGTTAATAGTAGTACTTGTTTTTCAAAGTATGGCTACATGTTTCGTTGCCACAGGCAGCATCATCAGGCCAGCCAACAACACTAATACTAGTCCATTGTTTATATAAACATCACTTACATAACAACACAATAAACATAAATAATTGTGCAGAGATGGCACTTGTCAAAAATAAAAAATAAAAATTGTTTTTGCTCACAACACTTAGGCCACATGTTTCTTCACTGAGTTGTACTGGGAGACTCCGTGTGTACAACCGGAGTACACATCACAATTTTCCTTATTTTAGTATTTTTTTTCGTAGAATACTACCCTTAAGCCGCGTGTGCAGTTCGTCAAATGACGAAACCGACATTCTTAAATAATTGAAAAATGTTTCTTCTAGTTCCTCAAATCAGGAAACACAGTGTAGAATGCTTCAAAATCTTCTCTTCTTTTATTTATTAATTGGACGAACGAAAATAAGTATATTTTTTGCTTCCTTTTCAATCGGCGATGGAATAGCAATAAAGCGAGAGTGAGGGAGTTGCTCTCTGTTCATATCAATAAAACATTAAAAGAAATAATGTATTACATAACACACTTCGTGATTAATGAACTAGATACTTCAGTTTAATGAAGCCCAATGAGGCTTTTTATGAGCGGGGACGGTAACTAATCCGCAGTCGGCAAAAAAGCGCCATGTATTCGAAGCCTATGAGATTAGAGGCAGCGCACGGAAATATTTGGCGGGGGATGAGTCATGGTTGCTATTGTAAATTGTTCTAAAGTAGGCCTGAATCACAATTAGAAGTGAAAAATTATACATACCTATATCGTTTTAAAGTACTTTTGGGAAGCCTAAAACGTGTTATTTTGGAAAATGGATTTTTTGGCGTTTGCAAGCATTTTTTCAAAAATTCGCCAAAAATAGTAAATGAACCATAATCCAAAAGTGTTCCACAGCTTTTTTGTAGATAAAGGTTCAAAGAATTTATATGTGTGCTAGTAAAAAAATGATATGTTTAAAATATACAAAGTTATTAGCTCAAGAAACAGAAAATGTTCAATTAAGAAAGGTAAAAGTTCAACTTTAGGTCTACATAAAAAGTAGGAAACATTTTTTTTAATTTTTTGCATACATGTAAAAAAGTTTCGTAATTTAGTTCTAAATAGAACTGTATACAAATATTTATCAATTTCAAATTTCTTATTTTAAAAACACCAGTTTTTATGTTCCTACTACAAGACTACTATCAAAACTGTGCCAAGTTTGAAACGTAATTTAGGAATATATACTTTGCCCAAAAATGAAATATTATTATAACAAAGTGTAGAGAATAAATCAAAGAATTGAACTGTTTACTTGAAAAATTATCTTTCATAAAAGTGTTTGACGTAGAATTATTTGAATAACAAAATCGAGGAGAAATATAGAAACATCCCACTCATGCTTGGTATACAACGGTCGGATATGAAGCTGCATGGGGAATAACCGCTAATTTGAAATTACAGCCTTGGTTTAAGAACGTCAAAACGCGCTCATTCCCACGCTGATAGACAACAAACCTTTCGAGCAAAACATATTTGGTTCCCAGGAAATGTTAGCTTGAAGCATTCTCTACACATACATATAAAAATATGTATAAAAATAGACTTCTATCACACAGATATCACGTGTAATTAGTAAGGCTGTTTATTGGTTGGAAAACTGACCTATTGCAAGGGTCTACAAAACTCCCCACAACTTTAGAACTATTAGTCCGATTTTTTATTGAATGGCAGTTTTAGGTAGGGGAAAGTGTGATGCATCCATCAGTATATAGATATAACTCAGAAAAAATACTGGGCGGGCTATAGGGAGGGTCATAGAAACTGGAAATTAACGGTCATTTCGGCGTATTTCATTCGCGTGACATTTGCTTTTAGAAAACTCAAAACTAAAACGATGATTACGTATGTAAATATACGTTTTAGAAAGAAATTGTAAATACAAAAATTAAAGCTTGAAACATTACCTTTCCAATAGGTAATGTACGATCTGCCGGTTCTAGGGTTAAAAAATCCCCCCTTCCCGGTGGTTGTAACCCCCCTCCATTCGGTCGTCCTGGTTACGTTTATGTCAATGACTAATTAAATTGTTAGATTGATATTGTTAGTAATTTATTACCACTTTATTTTTACCAATAGTTTACAATTAACACTAAGGTGTTATATCGTATATTGTTATAATGAATATTGTTTAGCCTAAGGTTTTGTTTCGCCAGATACTAACAATATAATTCAGCTTTCGCCACTAGCAACAGAACCCGGCGGGTTCGGAAACGCTAGCACTGATTTTAATTGAACTTTTACCTACATTTTTCCAGCAGGAATTTTTTTCCTGACCAAAAAATAAAAAAATTTCGCAGCTTTGTATATTTTCGACTTTACAACCATTACATAAGAAAGTTTATTAATATAAAATACATAGATAAATTTTTTTTAGAACATTCATACTTACACTATTAGAGTCTTCATGATCTAACGTAAAATTTGGTATAAGAATGAACTATTTTGTAAAATGTTATCTAATTTTTACAGCAGTTTTAGTTTAAACGTTACGTGCGCTCGAATTAAACAATGTCGACGGGGGTCACTGTGTGACGTCACAGCTTCAACTAGAGTGACTTATGGGCGGTCTGGGGATCGAGCATACCTTGTAGTTCTATACACCTTGCAAGACGTCTACTTCTAAATCGCTGGGCATGGATGCACATTTTTAGTAGACGATAAAAGGGTACCTAGGTACTGTTTTTTAACTGAATCTATTCCGATAACAGACAATGTTGTATTTTCTTGTTCGCACGGGTTAAATCTACAAATAAAAATCACAAGAGCATAGCCTATTCTAAAGAGCGAATTTCTCATTAACGTTTTATCGATCATGAACAATGAATAATAAATCATACATGTTATTTTTAACGGACTTAAAGCATCGAGTCGAAGCATATTAATGTATTGGTTTATGTAAAGTAGGCCTATACGATGATTAAGTCGACTTGTTTTGAAATTAGGAGACACAGTAAAAAAAACACACAGGCCAAATTTGGATTCTGTAACATAATTAAAAATTAAAATCTGTTTCTGACGGGAAAATATAAGGTATTGTACTTTAATATAATATATTACAATTATTAAAGACCCGGGGAAAATAAATACTAGGAAAAATAAATTTACTATTAAAAAAATGAAGTTGTTATATGTGAATATATAATATGCAAGCAATATTTACCTAGCATGAACGAATATATAGCCTACAAATGTTAATTTTAAAATCTTTCCACATTTAGGCCTATGACTTGTCTGAAATTAGCGCTGTTTCTGATTTTGTCAATGCTTATGTTCCATCAGGGGAACGAAGTTTAAAATTATATAGACTAACTTTATGAATTTTATTTTTTTATTTCATGCAGTTGGTAAAATTGGTACAACTAATTGTTAAATATAGGCCTACTACGGGAATATAATTTACAAGTTTTTGTCTAAGAGTGTAAAATACAATTTAACAAAAAATATTTTTCTTGTAGAATGTTCCCAGCTTTGTCTGGCATCTATAAGACCATTTATGACCATAGACATATTACATAAAATGCTTGTAGTTTTGATTCAATACTGCCCTGCTAAGGGAAAAAAGCCTTAACTCCCCAAAAATTTTAAATTGAGTTATGTCTTATTATGGTTTAGGGTGTGGTTTTACCCCTTTTTTGAAAAATAAAGTAACTCCACTCTTTTTATGAGAAAAACGGGAAATAGGCTTTAAGTGCTAAAATGAGGAGAATACTAAGAATGAAAGCCTTATGTAGTTATGTACAACTTTTGAAGGAAAAAGCACCTCAAGTACATTACAATTTAGGACATACGATTTTCTTTCTTAGCAAAACATAATTTTAAGAAAAAGTTAACTAAACCTTAACTACAAACAACAAGAAAGAAAGCCTCAACTCCAGTCCTCACCTGTATTTAAGGTTTTCTTTCTCCTTACTGTTCAAATATAGTTGGACTTGAGGTTTTCTTCTTTTTGATTGGTGATATTTTACTGCATGCAGCTGCTTCACCTGTTTCAGGTTTTTTTATCAGCTGTTTATCTCCAGCGACCACAAAATTAAATAGACTGGTTATGCCATAAGCCTGTACATTGTGGGAAGTGAAGCTAGGTCGGCCATCTTATGTGAGGATAGAAACTTTGAGCTGGCCTCGAAAGGCGTGACATTTTCAGTGCGCAATATTCATTTACACCGTGGTTTCAATAGCTGAAAATGTTCGAAAATCTGTGAAATTTGAGAAACTTACAATTTAATAGTGTGGGACGCTAATGGTGTGTTCACAATATGACAATAAAAATGGTTTGCCACTTAAAAATCGAATAAAGTCCAAACTTTTTAATTCGTGACATCAAAAAGTTCCTTTGCGAGAAAAAATTTTATTTTAGGGCAGGTGCGTCATGTAATGGAGAGAAATGTAGCTGAAAAGCTGAAATTTCTAATTTTTTGAAAACCTTTCTTAGTGAGCACCTATGGCTCTAGAGGAAGCTACATACCAAATGTCGTTCCGATCCGTTCAGTAGTTTTTGAGAATTTTGCAAAACAACCGCCCTTTTTGGCCAAAAACCCCCACAAATCGGTTATTATTATTATTATTACCTAAACGAGAATTTTTAGAAAGATGCGGTTTTATGGATATGGTAGGGTAGGCCTACATTAAGTGCTACAAATAAGACACATTTTATCAAAATCGTTAGAGCCGTTTTTGAGAAATTTAGATTTTTCTGTTTTTTTTTCAATTTTTAAGGGTTAAAACCCCTTAAAAATCTAAAATTTGAAAAATTAAAAAAAAGCCTGGAGATATTCCAGAACTACACCTATATACCAAATTTCATCAAAATCGGACCGTTGGTATGGTCTCCAGCTCTGTACACATCCTTACAGACACACAGACACACGGACAGACATCACCAAAAAAACACTTTTTTGGGTTCAGGGAGCACCAAAACAAAAAATTCCACTAAAAATATTTTTGGGTTCAGGGAGCACCAACACAGATAATTCCACTAAACAATTTTTGGGGGTTCAGAGAGCACCAAAACAGGTAATTCCATTAAAAATTCTAATTCGAAAATTTGGACGAAAACAATACTTTCTCCATATACTGCGTATAGGGTGGAGAAAGTAAAAACGTGATGAAATTCTCCAAATGACTGGAAAAATCAAGTAAATATTCATATAACATGGTAAATTTATATCAAAGGCAGTGGCATTTAAAAAAATAGTTAATTCTTTTAAATAAAATAATTTTTGTATAAAACGTTTTTTACTACATTACAATTTTAAACTCAAATACAAAATAGCCTAGGTTAATACTAATAAAACACAAATGTACAAAGTGTACCCTGAACTTTCTAAATGTAGTGCAAAAGCTAACCAACCTACCCTAACTTATCTGCTTATCAGTATGTATATTTAAAAAAAAATACATTTTAAGAAACTGGCTATGTGGAAAAGGTATCTTTATTTATAATTAAATGACTCAAATTTAAAAACAATAATACAAAAAATAACAGTGATACAGTAAAATAATATGTATCAGACTTTGTATATATGTCATAGTTTTAATAAATTAGATATAACAAAGCATCAAACGCAGTAATATACTTTTATATGCAGATTACTTGAAGCTGTTAAAAATTTACCGAAGGACTCGTTTGTTACAAGCTACAAAACAATATTGACTCTTTGATGTTGGAGTAGAACCTAAAACTTCATATTTCTAAGTCTTTATAAATGTCATCCGTAAGAAACAGTGATAATTTTAACCTTGGTTTTATTATGAAATTGGCAATACTTAATTCACATACGTAATACTGGACTAATCACAACAGACGCATATTTCGTTTTATTTTTTTGTTTTTAATTACGTTGCTTCAACTGACAAAAACAACTACAACTTGTTTATTATAAAGCTTTTCGAAATTATTAGCCTACGCAAAATTTATATTGTTAAGTTTAACAATATATATATTTTTTTTCTATTTACTTGTCGCTTTTGATTGATAGGATGTGTCCCTATTTTTCTTTGTTTTCTTTCCTCATCCAACACAATCATCAAAAATTCTTCGTCAGTGTCCGAGCTAGATGATTTTGCAATTTACGGTATGTGTTACAGTAACAGCAAATTCAGACGTTGGTAACATGTCGACAACATGGGTCCCGTGTTATACATGGCGTTTAGGCCTTGTCAACGTCGCGTCCCTTACTTCGCTGGATACCATTCAGATAGGCCGTCTAGTTAAGGTTTATTACAAATTAGAGAAACATAAATATGAGGAATTGTGTATGTAGAAGGCTAGACGGTGGGGCATTCCACCTTACCATCAATTAATCTGGATTTCCTGATACTACTGTCACAACTACCGTGAATTGCAAAATCATCATGGAAGAACAGTAGAAAGGTACCGAACGTTCTTTCTGGTCGGGACCTGTGGCTATGTCTACCCGAACGGCGCGGAGCGGAGCCGAGTCGATCCGTTCCGGTATGCTCTCTGACCATCGAAAAAAATTCGGCTCCGCGCGGGTCAACTCGGCTCGTGTAGATATAGCCACTTCCATACACAGAAAGAATACTCCTACTCCTGGAAAAATTCCGCTCCGCTTAGCTCGTTTAAGTATAGCGTATAGCCGTAGCTTTAACAGGACAGTTTCACTTAATGTTTCAATATTTTATTGCTATAACGATTTGAATTAACTTCATATAGAGGTGGCTGCTATTCGATAATAAATGTTTCCGTGTCAAACATTTTGTGACTGAAATAAACAATAACTACTAGAACCAGGACAAAGTCGATACTTCTGACTATTGTGGCCCTGTGGCCCTGTGGCCTTTCTGGTAGCTGCGCTACGAGTGCACGAGGTGCGCGTTGACAGCGCTCCGTATAACTTGGTTCGGCGTTGATAGCGCCTCAACGTTAACGCGTTAGCTCGCGTTGGCAACGCTCAACGTCCAGTTAACGCAGGTTCGCCAGCGTTGATAGGGCTCATATGACATGGCCCACGGTAGTTCCATTTATCTAATTAACCGACTTTAACGTGACGTTGAAAACACGGTGCTATCAGCCCTCGTATAACAATGCACCAAATAAAATTCAGCTCGCCGGGGTGCTGGCTAGACCGTCACTCAAGGTCAGTGAGGGGTGACTAGTCAAGCCCGTAACTATTCACTTTAAAAAATATATGTTTCAGAATTTGTAATAAGTTAAAGAACTTCCATCCATTTAGATTTTATTGAATACTAGGGGAGACCAACCCAGTTGGACCCTTCTATACACGTATGCTATGTCTTCTTTATAATAAAGGTTAGGATTAATAATAATCTCAAAGCTAAGATGGTAAAAAAATTTAAATGTCCAAATCAAATTATTCCGTATATTTTATACAATCAGTTATAGGCCTAATAAAAGTTAAAAATCAGCAATGCTCTGGTCTACACTAACAAAACTCTACCTAAAAGTTAGAAAATGAAATAATTGTTTCAAATTTTGAAATCATCTGTTAATGGAAATATTTGAGCAAACAGTTGATTGCTGTACTAACATTAAACAATTAATAATGATTTATTATAGCGCTCCCTTTTCCATACAATATTTAGTATAGTTTGTGTTGTTTTTACGTAAAACAGATTGCGCTTTACAAAAACCTAACCTAAAAGTTAGAAATTATTGTTTCAAAGTTTGAAATCAGGTGTTAATTGAAATATTATAGCAAACAGCTGATTACTGTTATTATTACAGTCAATAAATATAATGGCGCTCACATTTTTGTTTAATTTTAGTATACTTTTTGTTGTTTTTATGTTCAATGCTGCTGTTTAAAAAAAAAGTATTAAAATCCTGCTAGTATTCGAATGTAATAATATGTAAAAATTTCAAATTAATCGGTGAAGAACTTTCGGAGATTTGAAATTTTGAACAAACAAAACATTCAATTTTATTTATATAGATATATTATATACTCTAACCTGAGCTTAGTCCCTCCCCCCTCCCCCCCAAGCCAAATTCTCGGTGCGCCACTGACTTGGGAAGTAATAATGTTTAGTTCTGTCTGTAACAAAATATTGGCCAACCCTTGCAGTAAGGGTTATTCGTATCAGATTGAGTTAAGTAAAAGGTTCAAATAACACTGTATTTAAGACAATTTTATACAGGCTCGATATCGTGCCTACTTAGGACATAATAATGTTTAGTGCTGCGACCTCATTTTGGCCAATCCTTGCGACCTAAAATTTGTGTTAGGTAAAAGTTTCAAATAATACTGTATTTAAAACCATTTTGTAAGGGCTAGATATCATGCTCACTTGAGACTTAATAATGTTTAGATCTGGGACCTCATTTTGGAAACCCCTGGTAGTAAGGGTTGGTCGTATTAACTTGTGTTAAATAACAATTTAAAATTACACTGTATTTAAAACAATTTTGTACGGGCTTGATATCGTGCCTACTTGGGACGTAATAATGTTTAGTTCTGCGACCT
>JAGFPH010000593.1:26841-40106 GCA_018207615.1 Philaenus spumarius
AGGAACTCCGAAACGCGTCGACAAACTTTAGTGAAAGTGTTACGTTAGGATTGGCAGAAAATTGTACTAAAACTTATATTACTACAGTTTCAGGCTTCTTGGCTCCATCATCAGATCCATAGAAAGAAGTATTGTGTTAGCTAAAATTGCTTCATATGGAGGTCATTAATATTTAAAACATTTGTATTCACATACACAAAAACACGTTTTTACCGCCCTGACCAAATTATGTCCGATACCCTGTGTTTTTGTGATGTGGAGAAATTTTATCTAGCACAATATTTCTTTAATGTGAATCTGACGACTGATGATAGACGCAGGAAGCCTGAAACTGCAGATCCAAATACTTCTAGCTCTAGAATTGTAATAGTGATAGTACAGTCAAATTAGACTGGAGAATCCAAAAAAACAAAGTTCTGATTGTTGAAAGTTGTTCATTACCCTTTGCTCTAAATGTGGTAAAAAGTCTCCACTGATATAGCGTCGGGTTTGGTGTGGGAGGGGGAAGGGGTAAAGATGTGTGTTTTTTAGGTTTTTTGTAAATATTTCGTAAACCCTTAACTCACTTTAGAGCTTAGTTTGTTCTATAACTTTTTAAAGTAAATTAAATTCTCTACAAAAATGATTTTATACTTTTTTTTGCTTAGTTTTGGAGATATGGAGTGGGTAAAAGTAAGGCATTTCTCTAGTTTTGTCTGAAAACGTGTTTAAATTGACAATTTCTCGGCGATTTACCGTATAATTAACATTAGGGGGTAATTTTTTGAAAATACAGTTCAGCAGACTTGTAGTTCTAAAGGGGGTAACTTTTAAACAATTCTCCATAAATTTTCCAAAAGTAATTGAGCTTATAAAATGATTGTAAAATAGCACATTTTCAAAAGTATTTTGGAACTAAAACTATTAGGAAATTACAACCACCACCAAGCCCTAATTTGAGGGGGTGTACACCACATAACCCCACCCCCTTCTTTGGCCCATACCAATGAAATGTACTGTGACCATCCACAGTGTGTACATTGTAATCGGAATTGTCGAAGGCATACTGCACATATCTTTGGTTTATGTTCAATTGTTCCTTACAAGTAATTGATCTTACAAATTTCAACACTTCACTGTAAGAAACGCAGACCCCTCCAAGTTCGCCAGTAAATCTATAAGTAGTGTGGAACCGAATCTTCTGTGGAGCAACACTGCTGTGCCGAACTGAATAGGTGACAAGAAAGATCTTGGGCGAGACACTGAAACTATTGAGTGAGAAATTGCGGTGGTTTGCCTTTCAGTAACTTTTCTTGAGGTTTATGTTTCCTTTGTAGATCGTATGATTGCATATACAAGAGTCTTCAATAGTTCTGGAATGAAATCTGCACTTCCAGACTGAATTTGATTAAGGGTTGGGAACTGAGAACAACCATAAGCCTTGGATTTCAGTGTGCGCCGAATAATTGCAGGTGAAGCTTTGACAACTCTTAGTTCATCAGCATCTTCATCAATGTTCCGTCGTCTGATAAGATTCTTGAAGCAGTACCGCTGAAGCAAATAACGGTTCTTTTACTATGAATATCTGTGACATGTAGATTGACTCCAAAACGGCGGACAGTTTGTCTTTTAGGTAGCGGTATTCATATGTTTCGAAACCAGGATTTATATTGACATAGCTTACGCAATTCATTAAATGAATACTGACATTCGTCATTCTCCATTAAATATTGGCACAGTTTGTCAAATGCCTCAGCCTTTTCATTATACCCTATTGATCCTCACCAGGTTTGATTTAATTTTCTACCTTGAATCTTTGTAAACAATACCTATGGCCTATGTACAGCCCATCACACTGAACTAGATCAATAACATTTGAGGTTCTAAGAAGAACGTCTTGACACCAAGCATCGATTTTTCTTGTTACATCTCCATGGGTACGTTGTATAAGTGCCACTGTCATAACCTCGCTGCATTCTTGTTGGAATGTCTTCCTACATTTGGACACATCAAGACATGACCTTGCACATAAAAAACAGTGATTTTTAATATTAAATTCACTAAGGGCTGTTCTGGGGGTTCAATTGCTGAGGATGGCTTGGGGTTTAAAGTATAACGCCGGCGACATTCTTTATGCACTTCAAGAACCGCATTGAAATTTTTCTCCCACTCCATCATGTTTTATTTCGCTGCGTTGTATTATTTTATCTACTCCCATCTCAGTTAAACGTACAAGTCCTCCACCAATATCTGTACAGGGTTCTAACGAACAACTCATATTAAAAAATATATAATTTTGTTTAAAAATAACAGTTGAAATTAACTTTTTATAGGGTTACTAGTCCATATCTACACAAGTATTTACTGTTTGCATACACAAACACATTACAATGTTATCTGTGATAATGCAAGGCACGGTAAATTGGCAGTTCGTGTAATAAGTAGTCCCAAAGTAGACCATTATGTGAAAAGAACGGTTTTATTTTTTAAAACGTAACCCGAGAACCTTTAGAGAATGCTTTCATTACTGTTTATAAAAACAAGAAAACTTTGGTATTCATTACTGAACATAAAAATTCCATATTTTTTGCGTAATAGTTGGAGTACTAAATTTTCTTCATACTACGTAAAGTGGTATTAAGAATACATCACTTTTTTATTTTTAGTTCTTAACTACATAAATTACGCAAATTAGTAACTAAACACCCAACGGTACTCTTAAAAAAGTATTCAATTAAATTACTACAGTTACAACAAAACAAAGGGATGATATTACCTGCACTGCCAATAAATCTTTTCCTACCTGACAGTGATAAGCGCACAGTAACAAACAACACATTCCTTGAACTAATCTCAAAAACAACATTAATCTGGTCACTGACTGCGGGGAGCAGTAGAGCTGACTAGAGACCTGGGGAGGATGTAGGTGTCGCGAAGTAATGACCCACATTGTCTTGCTAAGCGATCAGCAAACACTAAGCACCCCCCCCCCCCTCTAAGGCTCCATCAAACACTGAACCACGTGTCTGGTGAACTGTGTTTTCAAAACATTACGCCCTAATGTTAATTATACGGTAAATCACCGAGGAATTGTCTATTTAAACACGTTTTCAGACAAAACTAGAGAAATACCTTACTTTTACCCACTCCATATCTCCAAAACTAAGAAAAAAAAGTATAAAACCATTTTTGTAGAGAATTTAATTTACTTTAAAAAGTTATAGAACAAACTAAGCTCTAAAGTGAAGGGTTTACGAAATATTTACACACATTTTTTCCCCCTTCCCCTCCCACCCCCAAACCCGACGCTATATCGGTGGAGACTTTTTACCACATTTAGAGCAAAGGGTAATGAACAACTTCCAACACTCAGACCTTTGTTTTTTTTTGGATTCTCCAGTTTGGGTATTTTTTGGTCTAATTTTACTGTACTATGAAACGTACCAGAAAATGTAGGCTGATACTAATTTTTTTTTAGTTAGAAATATGGTAACCAAATGTGTTGCTTCACTTTTATTTAAATCGTTCTTGAAAACGCCGAAAAGTTATGTAGTTTTCTTATAAGTTATGTAGTTATGTAGTAAGAAACATAAAGCTTTAATTAAAATGAGGTGTTACGTCATACTTTACTCCAAGAAAGAAAACGCTTTAAATGCACAGCTAATGTGTTAACGCAAACGTTAAGAGTAACTAATTCCCACAGTACCTAATGTAATCTCATTGTGTTTTTAATAAATAAAAACCAAC
The DNA here is from genome assembly GCA_018207615.1 of Philaenus spumarius. Classification (NCBI taxonomy): domain Eukaryota; kingdom Metazoa; phylum Arthropoda; class Insecta; order Hemiptera; family Aphrophoridae; genus Philaenus; species Philaenus spumarius. The sequence continues at coordinate 30,568 of JAGFPH010000593.1, forward strand.
ATTTACCTCAGTACAGAAATGATTAGAACTACGTACTCTAGAGGTAGAGCGATCAAATTCGTTTTATATACACTCGTCTTAAATTAAAAGCAAAATAATAAAAATTTACTTTCTCATTTTCACTGATTAATGAAACCCCGAACCACAAAAAACAATAACCGCACAACTTATTAAGTTACGTTTATTTAATCATACTGATATTGATATACATTTCGATGACATAATCATCTTCCTCAAAGGGCTTTAACACTATTGAACCACATTACTCCGCTCTCCCCACTCTAAATCCATTTACGCCCAATAGTTCCTGCAATAGTTCAATAGTGTTCAATAAACATAATTTTTCACTAAGTTGTTCAGTTATTGTTTTTTGGTCCTTATTTTTTGTGCCTCGGAGTTTCATTAATCAGTGAGATTTTGTCGCCATAATGCTCTTCAACTATTGTATTACGGTACTCGTATTTAGATCACGATGAACAACGTATAATCCGGTTAACGCCATTTTTAAAAGGAGCATAGATTTTCTGATTCTGTAGCGTAATTCGCGGAGATAATCCAGGACGTGGAAAATGTAGAAAAAACTTCATATAACATACGTCGGAAAAGCTTCTTTTACCAGCTATCCGTAACTTAGTTTTTTTTTTTTACTAAAACTTGTCCATCTCTTAAACGGATCCATTTGAGTTGAAATTGATGAGCACGATACTCATTAATGTAAAGGACATAGTTTGAAAAAAAAATATTCCAACAATCCGTTTAAAAATGAAAAACATCAAAAGTAAATTTGTGTAGACTGTATTTCATTTCCTAAATGGCAAAACTATGAAACAAAGAGTAAGAGTTTTAGAGATGAATGAATTTTTTTTTAAAACCTCCGAACGGATGAGCAGATTTTCATGAATCATACCTAAAAACATTTTTGATCGTCACCTTAAAAAAAACTAAACAAAATCTATTCATCCGTTTGGGAGCTACGATGCCACAGACAGGCACACAGATATACACAATACACATGTTAAACTTATAACCCCCTCTGTTTGCGTCAGGGGTATTTTTTTTTAATTTACGGTTATTTAGTTATTTTTATTTAAATTGTTTAAATGACAACCATTTTGAAACAGATTATAAGAATAAGTTGGTTATTTTTTTTCAAATTTGGTTTTTACATTGATGACAAGCCATTCTAGTGATATTAATTATTTAGTAGAATCAAAAATAACTGTAAAAGAAGCATTTCCTGACATTTGTTTTAAATAAAAATAATAGTTTAAAAAACTAAAAAATTACGCTTTAAAAGCAAACCAAACTAAAAATTTGAAAATAGTTGTAAAAAAAAGGGTGGGGTGCTTTTCATCAAATGTTACAAATATTTCAATGGTAGATATTTATAACAGTAGAGTTATTATAAAAATATAGTATAACGCACCCCACGCTTTTATTACAATTATTTTAAAAATTTTTGTTCGGTTTGCTTTTAAAGCTTATTTTTTTGTTTTTTCAACTATTATTTTTATTTTCTTACTTTTTATTCTGGAGACCATGATTAGTGCTCACTTACTACACCCAACAAAATTAATGAGCTCCCGAAGTTTCTGCATATCGTCGTGAATTACCCTGTATATAAAGTTTTTAATGATACCCGAAAACGTGTTCTGGGGACCATGATCAGTGCTCACTTATTACACCCAACAAAATTAATATTGCATTGCCATCGGTCCTTGATAAGTGTGCAAAGTTTCAAATCAATCCTACGTTTTGAAGGGGATGAAAATCACGTTAAAAGATTCCGTTACATAGATACATACCAGGCTAATAAAAGCGTATTAAAAAGTGTTTTCTTTATTAAGGTCCATATGACGACCAACCCTTGAATTATCTCCAAGCATTACATAAATACAGATACACACGCATAATGTGTATGCAGAGTTTTAAAGTCCCCCGATCGGTTAGTATACCAAACCATCAGATCAGCTTTAACGCTATTGGATTCCAAAGAGGAAATAGGTATATACATACGTTTTTCGCAATCATTTTGAAATGACTAAAGTTCAAACACACAAAATATTCAGCTTTGTGAGTTGATATCGCTTTCGGTCTATATTTGAAGTTTTTTTAATTTCCAGTAACAATAAATTGGACATTGTTCGGGATTAAAACAGATCAATGATAGTAAATAAAATACAACATTTTACGTTTAGGGCTCCCTTTTGAAGCGGGACATTTAAGTAAAATATTTACTTAAAATGTTTAATTTTAAAACGACGTAACACAAGAAAGTATAGCTCATTAGTTTCAGCATGGACTTTACGATGCGCTGGCGGGAGGGAAGAATATAGGCAAGTGGGGACGCTGTCCGCTGGAGGGGAAGGGACACTGCGCTACAAGTTGTGACAGCTTTGTGTTGTATTACTTGCAACATGTAAATACTGTATAGATATGGGACTTTTTATATCTATATATAAATAGAATAAGAGTTTTGTTTGTAGACTGTTGAGAATACAGTAGTGTGATTTTTCGTTTATTTAGGGAGAGTGGGGATCCTTGAGACAAGGGGCACGTTGAGACAAAGATAAATTTAGGGTAATTTAATGTTGCCGGTTGGCAGCACTTAGCTCAAACTGTTGTTTTCTTTCTCCTATAACCTCAGTCTGCATATTGTATCTCTCTGAATGGTTGTGTCTGAGTTAGTGAGTTAAACGTATTTGTGAACATCAAAAGTAAATACTTGCGTCGTTGGGTAAGTTAATACTGTTAGTTTACTTATAGTTAAAATTTGTTAAGCTTTGTATTGTTGAATAGGCCATGTAACAGTGTATAATTGGCTGTGTTTTTATTCGCCAATTTCTATTCGTTTTAGTAGTAATGGCGGCTTTGTTTACAAATGCAGAGTGGGGAAGGTTGAGACAAAAGTAGGCGGGGAAGGTTGAGACAAACAAACTTCGATGTAGAGTAAGACTTCTTGTGAAATAGCTGTAAAACAGTTATTTTATAAGAATGTCTTGTGTTTCAGGGTGTATGCGGATTTTTGAAAATGGTAAGATCAAGGAAAAAAGAAAAAACCAAAGGACTGTATGAAGCAGAAACTATGAAAAATGCCGTTAAAATGGCTTTGGAAGGAGCTACTATTAGAGAAGCAGCTGCTCATTTTAATTTACCTTTTCAAACCGTTGGTAGATATATAAAAAAAATTCGAGATAACCCTGATATTGAACTAGAAATGAAAGCCAGGTGTGATGTAAGGAAAATATTTACAGATGACCAAGAAAGAGAGTTGACTTTTTTGAAGGATTGTTCAAAAATGTTTTATGGTTTAACAAACGTAGAAACGCGTAAGCTGGCCTTTGAAATGGCTGAAATAAATAAAATGAAATACCCAGAAAATTGGAAAGCCTCCAAAATGGCTGGCAAAGACTGGCTCTACGGCTTCATGAAGCGTCATGCTGAGTTGTCGCTGAGAGCAGCAGAAGGTTGTAGTTTAGCAAGAGCAATGTCCTTTAATAAACACAATGTTGATATGTTTTTTAAAAACTACAATGACGTTTTGCAAAGATTTCCTGAACTTTCAGATCCTAGCAGGATCTGGAATATAGACGAAACAAAAACACAAACTGTTCAGCGTCCATCTCGTGTCATTGCAGAAAAAGGGTTAAAGCAAGTTTCAAAAGCTGTCAGTGCTGAAAAGGGGACTTTAGTAACAACACTTTTATTTATCAATGCTGCAGGAAACACCATTCCACCTGCAATGGTTTTCCCCAGGGTCCATTTCAAACCCCATATGTTAATAGAGGCACCAGTAGGAACGTTAGGCTTGGCTAACGTGACCGGATGGATGACACAACCCAATTTTGTGAAAGCTATTGAACATTTTGTTAAATATACGGGCTGCTCCCCAACTCGTCAAATGCTTATAATTTGTGATAACCATGAAAGTCACATGAGCATTGAAGCCATAAACCTAGCTAAGAAAAATGGAGTTCATATTTTAACTGTTCCTCCACATTCAACTCATATGATGCAGCCCCTTGATGTAGGTGTTATGAAACCTTTCCAAACTTTCTACAGCTCGGCAGTCGACTCATGGATGTCAGCTCACCCAGGACAAACCTTTTCAATTTACAATGTTGCATCTTGTGTTGGTGTTGCTCATTCACGAGCCATGGTGCCCCAAACAATCATCAACGCCTTCAAAAAAACTGGTATCTTCCCTAAAGATAGCTCAGTTTACACAGAGGACATGTTTATGGTTAGCAAAGTGACAGACCGACCCTTGCCTTCACCTGTAACGCCTCAACAAGCAGTTGATAGGCCTACTTCAGCGACATCAACACCTCAAGCAGGGCCATCCCTAGTTACGTCACCAAACCCAACTGAGCCATCTACAAGTGCCGTTTTTCAATCAGTAACATTAACACCTCAAACAGGATTGCTTCTCAATGTTTCATCCGAGCAAAGTGAACCATCCGAAAATGCAGAACGCAGCAGACAATTCATAAGTCCTGCATTGTTCAGAGGATATCCTAAAGCCCAAGAAAAAAAGAAAGCTAGAAAGCCTAGAGAAAAAGGATCTAGCAAAATTATTACAAGCACACCAGAAAAACTACTATTAGAAGAAAGGCAAAAAAAAAAAGAAAGAAGAATTGAGATTGAAAGAAGAAAAGAAAAAATCAAGAATTAATCAAAAGACCAATAAAGCTGAAAAAGAGGAAGGAAAACACAAATCGAAAAAGAGAAAGCTGGACTTTAATGAAGATGAGACTGGAGAAGTGAGAGAAGATATTGAAGCCGAGAACGAAGTCAGTGAAGATGAAGGTTTTACAGCTTTGCCAGACTTCTCCGTAGAGCAGGTTGACCTAGAAGATTTTGTGCTTGTTAAGTTTGTTCTGGACAGCAAAGATGTTTTCTATGCAGGAAAAGTTCTTACAAAAACTGAAAATGGAGACTTCGTTGTTAAATTTTTAAGAAAATCTTCTAAAATGAAAAACTCATTCTTTTTCCCAAATGTTGACGACATTGGCAGTGTAGCAATCAAAGATATAGTTATGATCTTGCCGTCTCCTTCAAATGACAAAGGAAAAACCAAACGGCAGCAATCATTTTTTTCTTTTGCGATTCCTACCGCAAAATATGACATTCGTTGAGGCTCTTAAAGTCAGTTTGGTCGACTTAGATATAAGTTTTTATTATTTGTATCTTGTTTTAACTATGTGACAGTAAGTATAAATAAGTTATACATCTTAATACACCTTTTTATCAAGAATTCTTACTCTACTTTATTTTGTCTCAACCATCCCCACCATAAGTGGGGCACATTGAGACATTTACAAAAATTACAAATTATTATTTTTTTTTGTTATGACTTAGTATAGATCTTTGAAATTCAATGGAAGAGAAAGGTATATACGTAAGCTTAATAATAATACATAATCTGGCCCTTCAAGTCATATAGGAAAAAAAATAAAATTTATATAAAAAGCTTGTCTCAAGGATCCCCACTCTCCCCTACGTTTCATACACCAAAGAATCCGAAACTAGCCTTATCTCAATTTTTGTCTGTCTGATGTCGGTAACGCTCGCGGACCTGTTTCTTGTTCATGATTAACGTTAAAAAAACTTATAACGACAGATATAATAACTATTTTAACAAAGAAATAAACATGAGTAACAATAAAAACTACATTTTGATACTATTTACAAATATTAAGTAAAATAAATAAACTTATAACTTATTATTTAAAAAAGTACATTAAGTAGGCCTACGTTTATTCATGTAAAAGTATCGGTAGTAATGTATTAAAATTGTGCCTATTAATATTACGCTATGATTTGATATCAGCTGTTCCAATTAATTTAGTGAATTTGAAAATCAGCTGACCTCGATAATTTAGATAGTGCTGTTAATATAAGCTAAATAACAATAATAAACAGCGATAGTTAAATAATAAATAGATTTGTGCACGGACAATAATGTTATTGGAAACCCGTAAAATTGCTTCAAGACGTACCGAAGTGTTTCGTTCAAAGCTCGGTAATCGACTGAGCTTCTCTGACCCCCACCACTCGAATTAACTCCGAGTCTACTGCGCATCTCGAGGTCAGGGTCCATGCTACAAATTCCGTGCTTATATGTTTACATTATTTTTAAATTTTCAAAAAACGACCCCTCGCTCCAAACTATGTTTTTGTATCTCTCTGATTTAAACAAAAACTATTTTTTTAGATTTTTAGGTGCGAAATAGTATGGTTTCACTTAAAACCATGTTTCTAAACTGATTTTCTTTAGGCCTACGAACCGAGAGGGTCCGTTTACTCCGTTACACCCGCTTTGAATAATCAATTTTAACGTAAAGAAACCAACAGAAGTGGTATGTTGGGCCTTTACAAATAATATGAAGTAAAAAATTATGATTTTGAAAAGGGTTAGCTTTTACCTTTGGTATTTTGTCACCCAACGGTTCGATTTAAACTTTACTTTCTTTTTGTTAACTTTAAAGTTAAAAAAGAGAAAAAAACTATAGACAAAACGATTTCCAAAACGTTTTACGAACCTTACTTACACCATTGTATTTGGATAACCTAATAGAACTCCGATCCAATGCAATATTTCGTTCCACTGAAAATTCGACGATAGTGCCGCGCTATCTATTGGGGAAACGACGGAAGCTGTTTGAAACACCAATGCTACCAGTGATTTCTCCCTACCGCTACCTCGCGGCGCGATCATGCACTATTTTCGCGACAACCTTTTTTCCGGCACACAGCCCCCGTATGCATGCATGATCTATTTTATTATTCATGATCTATGCTTACACATAGGTACGGTCTATATCTCTCTACTATATAAAGAAATCATCCTGTGATTCACGCAAAACCTACCACCGAAAATACATTTCTAGGCCTGTGATAAACAAACATCTCGAGTGTTGCATTTTAGTATTTTTTTAGTGTCATCCGAAATGGGATTCTTTACACAACGTTGCGCAACATTGAGTCAGTGTGGATTGTTCGAAACAATGTGTAAAACTGATTCTACGATACAATTAATCTAAGATTTACAAATGAGGCGATGTTTGTGGGACGTTTCTTCGGTTAAATACAACTATAGGGGGGGGGGGGGGGCAGAAACTGACACCCTAAAATTCGTCTCCTTTTTCGAAATGTGTGGTCCAACCATTTCCAGAAGATTTTCGAACTGGACTCATCCGAACAAAATTTCGGAATCGCATTCCGTCCTCCAATCTCAATGTGTCAAGGAGATCGTGCCAGTGCTTGGAATATTCCACGAATCCACTAGCATGGTGGCTATTTGTTAGCATTTTATTTACTCCTTAGAGCTAGATAAAGGACTACTGCAATCCCCGATAATGCGATCTCGTTCGACATGGCTTAGAATCAAACTAGATGCGTACACGATTTCCAGAGCGACAATGTTGCGGGGTAAAGAGTCCGAACGTCTTCGACAAAGAGTCCGAACAACGAATCCCAGTGCGTACTTAGGCTTAAGAACTGTGAATGTAAATATTTGCCGTGATGTTACCGCATTATGTTACTGCATTACCGGGATGAAACTGTTCCATACAGCTATCTGCAGCCTTAAGGATCTCCTGTAGTGGCGGCCATCTTGTAATTTTTCCTTAAGGCTCGGCTCTCCACATTCAAAACTACGATATTGGGTACCAATTTCAATGTTAAATAACCAAAACATACCTTCACTATTAAGCATATTTTTGTGCTGTTTTTGTTAAAAAACGAAAGCTGTATTTTTTTTCTTAAAGTAAAATAGATTGTGGGTGTTGATTGCTAAGGATGTTTGCAATATCTCTTTTTGCAACTGAGTAAAAAATGTATAAAGTTTACTATTTTTACTATTTATATCATACGTTTATGAAAACAATAAAACGGTTTTTGAAAATGTATTCGGCAATCAACATCCGCATATGACGGTACTTCAAAATGAAACCAAATTTTTAAATTTATTCCACGAATTAACGGAAAAAAATGACTTATTCTGTAGCATTGCTCTTATGGGAATCAGATTCAATATGGCGGGCAGGGAAGCGCCCCCTTAAGATCAATATTAAACGTAAAACCACATTTTATTTCGTTGTTTTTTTATCATAAAATTGTTTGCATTTTAACCACAAGCACAATCACAATACGCATGCGCTTTGCGTCTTACATTTTTTTAAATCCCGTTCATTTGTTATGTAATTGACATTTTGAAGTACAAGTTTGAAATTTATTTCCTTACACAATAAAAAATGAATAATTAAAAGTAAATTGCGAACCGGATACGCAAATTGATAAAAAAATGTAGGGTTTTCTCACCACGCAATTATGAAATATACTCGTAAATTTATAAAATGGTTTTAAATGAAGCGATGTCAAAGCGTTTAGTTGCAAGAAACTCCACTGTTTGGTCTGGCTGGCCTATAGGGTGAAGGACTGGAGTCGCCGGTTGCTTTCTATTTGCTAAGACTGCCAATATTTGGCTAAATTAATTCAAGCAGATACTATTTACCAGAAATAAATATTTGCCGGCATTATGACAATTCAATCAATTACAGTTAGACTTACCACTTCTTTTACTCCAAATCATTCACATGAGGAGTAGACTAAACATGCGTGAGCATATATTATGTTGGCATTCGGGCCCTCGTAACACTAATACTCTTAGTTGATTGAGAATAAACCTTTTACTGTATTTTCACGAACACTTACTTGATACATCCGGTCTGCTATACTGCCTATAAACTATAGTACTAACTTTTTATACTATTTTATACTGTCTATGAGCCAGTTTTAGGGTTATCTTTTTAAAACATCTAGCCTATATTAATAGCCCACAATCAAATTGTAAGCTCCATTTCAGGAAGAAACAAAATATATTTGCCAATTTTTCTATTTAAACATCTTTGTATTGTATTAAAAAACATCATAAGTAGACCTAATATATCAATGATAATCGATAAAAAAAATGTTTAACATAGGCCAATTTGAAGGCATTTTAATAGTAGTCTACTATAATAGTAGTATCTCCTGGGGCCCAAATTCTACCAATTATGTTTGTAAAGTAATGAAATTCAACTTGTTTTCACATAATTAATTAAAATTTATTTGTATAAAAATTCTTTTCCTTGACGCTATGAGGAAAAGAGTGAAAAAGTGCCAAGAAGAAGCTTGATAAACATTTAGTAAAGATATGAAATCCTTAGAAGTAAACAATTATTCAACTATTAAACGGTATAATAATTTAACTAATAGATAATTCGACTACGCAGCTGAACCACTGACGTGAGATTCTAGATATGAATCAGAAATTCTAGCTAAGCACTTTCTTAAATAGAGGAGGAAGATTTTAAGTGGTAACATATTGTTCATAATTTTTCCGCAAAAGGTAAGTTTCGTTATCATTTTCTGTAAAGCAAATTAGTACATTTAACATAACGGGTGTATAAGAAATTCTAGCTGAAAACTTTCTTAAAAAGAGGTGGTGAATTTTTAGGGGTAACATATTGTTCATACTTTTCCACAAAATTTCG
>JAGFPH010000593.1:47689-59162 GCA_018207615.1 Philaenus spumarius
ATATTGTTCATACTTTTTCCACAAAAGTTCGGTTTCGTTAACATTTTATGTAAAGTATATGAGTACTTTTAACATAACGGGTATATAAGAAATTCTAGCTAAATCACTCTCTTAAATAGAGGTAGAGAATTTTTAGGAGTAACATATTGTTCATACTTTTTCCATAAAAGTTCGGTTTAGTTATCATTTTCTGTAAAGTGTATGAGTACTTTTAACATAACGGGGTTTTAAAAAATTCTAGATACAACACTTTTTTTAAATAGAGGTGGAGAATTTTTAGGGGTGACATGTTGTTCATACTTTTTCCACAACAGTTCGGTTCCGCTATCATTTTCTGTAAAGTATATGAGTACTTCTAACATAACGTGTAAAAGAAATTTTAGTTACATCACTTTCTTAAATAAGGTAGATGAAATTTAGAGGTAACATATTGTTCATAATTTTTTCATAAACGTTTGATTTGGCTATCATTTTCTATAAAGCATATGAGTAATTTTAACATAACTTGTTTAAAGGAAATTCTAGCTACAGCACTTTCTTAAATAGAGGTGGAGGATTATTAGGTTTACATATTGTTCATAATTTTTCCATAAAAGTTCGGTTTCGTTATCATTTTCTGTAAAGTATACGAGTACTTTTAACTTAAAGGATGTATAAGAAATTCTAGCTATAGCACTTACTTAAATAGAGGTGGAGAATTTTAAAGGTAACATATTATTCGTAACTTTTCCACAAAATATCAGTTTCGTTATCATTTTCTGTAAAATATATGAATATTTTTAGCATAACAGGATTAAAAGAAATTCTAGCTACAGCACTTTCTTAAATATAGGTGTAAAATTTTTAGGGGTGACATACTGTTCGTAATTTTTCCACAAAAGTTCGGTTTCGCTGTCATTTTCTATAAAGTATATGAGTGCTTTTAACATAACGAATTTAAAAAAATTCTAGCTATAGCACTTTCTTAAGTAAAGGTGTAGGATTTTTTTGAGTAACAAATTATTTATTCTTTTCTCACCTAATTTCGGTTTTGCTATCATTTGCTGTAAAGTAAATGAGTACATTTAACATAACGTGTTAAAAAGAAATTCAATTGACAGCACTTTCTTAAATAGAGGTGGAGGATTTGTATTGGTCTCATATTGTTCATAATGTTTCCACAAAACTTCGGTTTCGTTATAATTTTTCTGTAAAGAATGTTAGTACTTTTAACATAACAGGTTTAACAGAAATTCTAGCAACCGCACTTTCTTAAATAGAGGCGGAAGATTTGTAAGGGTGACATACTGTTCATAATTTGTCCCCAAAAGTTTGATTTGGCTATCATTTTCTGTAAAGCATATGAGTAATTTTAACATAACAGGTTTAAAAGAAATTCTAGCAACCGCACTTTCTTAAATAGAGGCGGAGGATTTGTAAGGGTGACATACTGTTCATAATTTGTCCCCAAAAGTGTGATTTAGCTATCATTTTCTGTAAAGCATATGAGTAATTTTAACATAACAGGTTTAAAAGAAATTGTAGCAACCGCACTTTCTTAAATAGAGGTGGAGGATTTGTAAGGGTAACATACTGTTCATAATTTTTCCATAAAAGTTTGGTTTCGTTATCACTTTCAGTGAAGTATATGAATATTTTTAGCATAACAGGTTTAAAATCATTCTAGCAACCGCACTTTCTTAAATAGAGTTGTAAGATTTTGAGAGGTAACATATTATTCATAATTTTTTCCTACAACTTCGGTTTCGCTATCATTTTCTGTAAAGTATATGAATATTTTTATAAAATTATATAAATACCTTTGTTTTACTGCTCGCAGTCCAATAGTTGTACAAAGGTATTTATATAATTATATGATATATACCCAGTTCATAAGGCAATAACTAAAAGGAAATCAGTTATGAATATTTTTAGCATAACAGGTTTAAAATAAATCCTAAGTACAGCACTTTCTTAAATAAGGTAGATGATATTTAGGAGTAACATATTGTTCATAATTTTCCACAAAAATTTGGTTAGGCTATCATTGTCTGTATTATGAGTAATTTTAACATAACCTGTTTAAAAAAATTCTAGCTACAGCACTTTCTTAAATAGAGGTGGAGGATTTTTAGGAGGTAACATATTGTTCATAACTTTTCCTCACAAGTTTGGTTTCCTTATCATTTTCTCTAAAGTACATGATTACGTCTAATACCAGATTTAGTTTTTTAATTTTAGTTTTGTTACTTTTATATGATGGGTTTTTTAGTAACATTTTTGGAGACTAAGTTTTACAAAATCCTTTAAAACATATTCTTGATGTCTTTTAATAAAGCTTTTTCAAATGATACCCCTCAAGATAGAATCATAAACAAATATTGTATGGGGAGGGGGAACCAAACTTAGACTTCTCCGAAAAAGTTTAAAGTGAAATATTTTTGAGTTTGTTTGATTGTTGGATCAAACTTCCTTTGTCAGTCAATTTTCACTCTTTCTGTTCTGTAAAAAAATAATTTCGACAGACAGACAAATTAGTACTTTATGGGCTCTGTTGTTTATATAAAAGTTAACAAACAATGTCCATTGTGAATGTGGATAAAGAAATGGTTGATTTTCATAGAACAAAAGTAAGCATTAGTTTGCATTTTTAGAGAACTGTAAATTTAACAGATATAGAAAAAAATATGTAATCTATCAACCTTTATTTAAGCGTATCAGTCTGTTGACATTTTTTTTTGTATACACTTTTGCAATTTAATTCCTAAATTAAATTAGTAAATTTAGCTAAATTCTTAGTGCTTTTCTGATACTATTTCCTACTTATAAAGTTGAAAGTTGAACAAAATAATTTTGCGCTAAGTGTTGTTCGTAGCCTGATATTTATATTTAACAAAATAAAGTTTTAACAAAAAAATTTTTATTTTATTTCCAGTAACAATATTATTAAAATTTCCTTTGTAAGATTATATTATATATTTGTTTAAAGTTTAATATACGCGAAATAAATATTGATGCTTTCAAGTTGATAAGTTATTAGAAAAAACTTTTGACCTTAACATAATTTATTTCATTCACTGGCCGCATGTAGCATGCAGACAATTACTTGGCCCCATGCACAAAATCGCATTTTTTTACATTCATTAACTTTTATTTCACCTAAATCGTCTTTAAAAAATGCTCTATAAAATTAATAACCCGAAAGGACAAACACCTAAATCGGTCTTATTTTATACTAGGCCTACTAAAAGATAACCGTATAGTAATTATTAAGCTCAATATAGTAGCTTATTTTTGCATTAAGGGTCTGCTCCAGTAAACGAGAAAGCAACAGGAAACGCAACAGCTTCTCACTGTATCCCTATCTAAACAGTGCAATTTCTTGCAGCTGAACGCTTTGACATTGCCTCATTTCAAACTATTGTATAAGCCTATCTTTTGTAATTGAGTGTTGAAAAAAAAACTGAATATTCTTTATAAAATTTCGGATCCGGCTTGCAAATTATTTTTCATTATACATTTTTTATTGTGTTAGGAAAAAAATTCAAACTTTGTTCTTACAAAATGTCAATTATAAAACAAATCAAAAGCATTTAAAAAAATGTAAATTGCAAGACGGAAGCGTATTGTGACTGTGCTTAAAATGAGGCCTTGCAAACAATTTTATGATATAAAGTTAACTAAATAAATGGTTTGCATGTTAACATTGCTATTATGGGATAAAACTCCAAGATGGCCGCCACTACAGCAGACCCTTAATTCACGAAATTCCTTTTACCAAATTCGCACATACAAAAATAGACTTGGTAAATATTGTAACTGTCCAAACTATGTTGAATGATTTTCTACTGTGGAACTACTGGGAGTCAGATTCTCACGTGAAGTGTGATATATTAGACTTTTATAATTTTTAAAATCTGTGTTCGTTCTTAATCCTACCTACTTATTTTGATGCTAAATGACGGACGTTCATCTATATTCAAGTTCATCAACATCGTCTCTATATACCAGGAGTTTATTTTAATTTAATTTTGTCATTCTTGAGTGCTAAAAGTCTACACCACGAGTCTTAGACAATGCGGTGTTAAAGTATAAAACAATATTAGAGTACAATTTGTTTAAATTTTGTATTGTCTTCTAGAAAATGTGTTCAATTTGAAGTTTTTTAATTTCACTATTGATTTCTTGTACGTTCATACTAAAAGACCTCCTTGTGATTACAAAGCTACCGTATGGGAAAAATTAATTTAAACTTTACGTTATAATGGAAATTAGTAGTGCTCGTGTCAACTCACAATAATTTGTAAAGCTCATTTGTGATTTCGTATTGACGAAACTCATTTATCACAATTACGATCGCATTATGGTAATTTCTATTACCAGCGGAGCAAACAATCGAAACGATTAGTCCAACAAAAGTATATTAAATATGTTGCACAAGTAACCGCAAATAATTACGGCTTAGCCTACTGATAACTAGACGTTTAATTACAACAAACTCAAATAAAAGTTGATGTGGTTTTCTGTCTACGTTCCATATGGTTTATGACTTTCCATATGTCAGTGTACATTTTGAATTAAACGAATTTGATTCTTTTGTAGATCATGTTGTTAACGTCTAGCCGGGAGAAAGATGCACAGATAATATAAAATATCAACAAACACTTATAATACATAATGGTAGTGATTGACCTCAGATTTATTGTCCCCGCCCACTCGTTCATTTTAACGTGCATAAATATTTCATGGAATTGCTGAATAATTCATACACTTGTAAGTTATTTAAATTTAATGACAGTATACTCGAGTTTTATCTATAATAAGTAAATGAATCACAAATCCAGTGATATTATTGCGTCGTGAGCCATATGGAAAGTTCGTTTACATCCCACGTGTAGAGTGGCGCCGCGTTTGAACTTGACATTATATCGATCCAAGATGGCGTTACGTTTGCTAACAATACGTTTGAGAAAATTATATACACAATCTTGCCAGTGGTCATAACGCGACCGGTATAACCTTAAAACTGCATCATAACATTATTCTTAAACAAATACTAAACACAGTTAACGAATAATCTATAGATGTCTGCAAGGAGTATCGTAGCATATGGGAAATATTCAATGGGGCCTAACCTAACTTACCTTTTGAATGATATAACAACGCGAATTATACGCAGTGCAAATATAAGTGCCATCCGCATCGAGACAAGCAGTCAGCGGATCGCCGAGTATTTTCTGAGGCCCTCTGTTTCTCCTGTGGGGCATCTGGGAAGTAAGCGAGTCTCGTTGGTGTCGTTAACCATGCCGACCTGTTGAGCTGTCAAACTGAACTGGATAGAGTGTGCGCAAATACCTTGTCAACATATGTGCTATCGACGAACCTACTGCTAGCTTAACTAACTATCAAGATAACAACTAAGCACTGTGCAGTTACTGGATGTAAACAAGCGTTCAGATTCTGTTTGTAATTCCTTCGAATACAGAGTTCCTTAGCAACAGACCGAGAATCGTTTATTACAACTCTAGGACTACGTTGATTCTTTAACACGGTGATTTTTGTTTTGTTTGTAATAACGACATCAGGGTGTAAACTTTAACATTTTCACCGAAATATTGCTATTCCATTTCAAAATATTGAGTCGTAGCCTATATTACTTACAGAAATCTGGGAGTGGTTAACAGATGCGATTAAAAACTAAGCAGGCAAAATTAAAACCAAAAAAAGGTCTGAAGTATTCATCATTATCTGAACGTTATTTTCGATCTTATTTTATATATTTTTAATAAATTGATCATCATTTTACTAATATGTATTCTCTATGTGCTATGTAATTTTTCTATATTATTAGGAATTAGTATCTCAATCACAAGAAACCGGATTAATATTAATCTCAGAAGCTGAACGATTTTTTATATTGTTTTTGATAGTTGAAAATATTTTTTTTTTACTTAATCATAATCCAAATTAAACCGTGTATAAAAGTTCAAAACTAATTACGTGGCTATATGAAGAGGTAATTTCAAACTAGTTTCTTTTAACCAGATAATAAAACATCGCCAAAATTATAACGATTTTTAGTAAAAAAAAGGCCGGTTTGATAATTTATATACATTACGAATTCTAAAAAAGAAGAGGAACAGAAGATCAAAATGCAGATTTTTCGAAATTGAATCAAACATTTCTATAATCTTTCCCATAAATGTCCAATACAAGATAAGATACACATAAGAAAACTATAAGAATAGGCTATGTATTAAATTCCTTTTTTTAAACGATTAAAATCAACTTAGGAAGATTTAGGGATTAAGGGTCTGCTCCAGTAAACGAGAAAGCGACCGGAAACGCCAGCGCTTCTCTCTATAGTCGTATCTTTTTTTCTTTGGTTTAAAGGCGAAAAGCCTGGGTGGTTATTATCGCCTGGATAACGGAGAGCATTCGTATAATGCTGTGTGTAATGCATACGATCACACACAGGTATAAAGTTAAACTTTTAATTTACACACACTACAAACACTACACGATAAAATAACAACGATAACAACAATAATTACACACTAACAACTTGTCACAAGGCTGTAAAGGGCCCTGTTACATAACAATTAATAAAACTCTAATTAAAATAACTAGTAATAAATCTAAACATAGTATTTAAGTTACGTAAATGTATGTTGTTTCAAATGTTTCCAATTACATTCAACCGATGGAGGAATGCTAACACCATATTAATAGTTTGGGAGTCATCACCCATCATCCTCTGAATGCAATTTGGTAGGCAAAACCTCCGAACATGTTTCAGCTTTTCACAATCTAGAAGTAGATGTTTAATTGAAAGGACATTTTAAGCAGTAAGGACAAAGCGGCGGATCCCCCCGACGCATCAGAAACCCGTGGGTTAACCCAGAACTATAGTCGTATCTAAACAGTGCAATTTCTTGCAGCTGAGCGCTTTGATATTGCCTCATTTCAAACCAATTTATAAATCCATCTTTTGTAAATGAGTGCTAAAAAAGATATGTAAATATTCTTTATAAAACTGCAGATCCTACTTGCGTTTCACTTTTAATTATACGTTTTTTATTGTGTAAAGAAAAAAGTTCAAACTTGGTACGGTACTTAAAAATGTCAATTACCGTACGTGACAAATGAAATAAATAAATAATGTGAAAAGCAAAACGGATGCGTGTTGTGACTGTGCTTAAAATGAAACATTGCAAACAATTTTATGATAAAAAATAAACGAAATAAGTGGTTTGAAATTTAACATTTCTGTTATGGGATAAAAATCCAAATTAACCGCCACTACAGCAGACCCTTAACATAAAACATGGGAGAAGAGAGAAGAGAGCCCTATAACAATGAACAATCTTCATTCAAAGATAAATTTTTACCGAACACTTGCATTTATAAAAACAAAAGTCATTTAGAAAAGAATTACTTCGCCCTTAGGTCCAGTTCTGAAGTTATCGCGAAATGATTTAGTGCCGAATACGGAGGCGGATTTCAGGAACCGTACAAGTATCTTAAAGAGAATACGGAAATACCAGAAGAACAATTATTATAGGACCACCTCAAGAATAATATAAATAAGAAGTGCGACTTTAAGGCACTGATCCGATCTGATCAATTCGTCTCGAAAATGTTACCAAAACTATAGATTACTAGCAGGTACCCATGGCTTCGCACACGGTCCAAAGTTCCGCCGCATAGCTTATGGGAAGTATAATAATTAATTTGTATTGTTTTAGAGGTTGTTAAATTTTCACCCCTTAGCAGTACACTAAAAAATACAAATGTGGTTTACTTTTTATATATATCTTGTAAGAAATAAATGTACAAATTTCCAGCTCTCTAGTCTTAATGGAAGTATAATAATAAATATTTATTGTTTTAGGGGTTGTTTCAACCCTTAAATCAAAATTATTTATAGTGTATGTCTCATTCCAGGTCGTGATGATATGTGTGCCAAATTTCATTCAAATCCATCCAGTAGTATTTACGTGATTGAGTAACACACACGCAGACAGAAACCATTATATTATATTTGTATATATAGTATAGATTAGCGAATTGCCACAGGAGAGATGAGCTATTGCAGTGACTCTTACGATGGGTCTAAGGGAGGTAGCAGTCAATAAGCACCGATCACGCCAAAAGAATCCAACAACCGGAAGCACGTTTATTGACCGGAAGTAAATTTATTTTCATATTAAAATGAAACTTTTGGGATTTTATCTAAAAAAATAAGTAGAGGAGATTATTCTGTACATTTTGTTTTATTTACACGACGTTATCTGATCCCCCCAAAATCGATGACAGCGTAAAATACTTTAAAAGTACCAGGATGCAAACTTCCGAAGCCAGTTAGTCTACTGCGAGCAAAGCGTAGCAGTCCACATTCCGAGGCTGCGAGGTGTAGGCACAATCTTCCAAATCGAGTTTCTGCGCTACGAACGGAACGAAGCAGCGCACGAACCGGGGCTAAAGGCTGAGTAAATAATTATAAAAAAATAAAAATAATAATAATAACTATTATAATAATATACAAAAACAAAAAAATAATTATAATATATTTATTACAGGCAGACAGGTATTCAGCGCCTTTGTAAGTAGACGAATTTCATAAATGGTTGAAACACTAAAACATATAAACTTAATTTTTGTAATTCCCTCAACTCATGTCATCGGTTCAGCTGCGAGATCGGATTATTATTAACATTCATTCCATATACTGAACTATCAATACCATTTACAAAAACCATATTGAGAATACATTATTTATGCTCACCTCAAGAATAATATACCCAAGAAGTGCGACTATAAGGCTTCCGTTCTGATCAATTCGTCTTGAAAATGATACCAAAATGATAGATTATTATTAACATTCATTCCATATATTGAACTAACCATTTAACAAATTACAAAAAAGATATTGAGAATAAATTGTACGCTTACCTCAAGAATAATATACCTAAGAAGTGCGACTATAAGGCTCCTAATCAATTCTTCTCGAAAATGTTACCAATATGATAGATTATTATTGACATTCATTCCATATACTGAACTAACCGTTTAACAAATTACAAAATCCATATTGAGAATAAATTATATGCTTACCTCAAGAATTATATACATAAAAAGTGCGACTATAAGGCTTCTAATCAATTGTTCTCGAAAATGATACCAAAGTGATAGATTATTATTAACATTCATTCGATTTGCTGAACTAACCATTTAACAAGTTATAAAAACCATATTAAGAATAAATTATATGCTTACCTCAAGAATAATATACATAAAAAGTGCGCCTATAAGGCTTCTAACCAATTCTTCTCGAAAATGATACCAAAGTGATAGATTATTATTAACATTCATTCGATTTGCTGAACTAACCATTTAAAAAGTTATAAAAAAACATATTGAGAATAAATTATATGCTTACCTCAAGAATAATATACATAAAAAGTGTGACTATAAGGCTTCTAATCAATTCTACTCGAAAATGATACCAAAGTGATAAATTATTATTAACATTCATTCGGTATACTGAACTTAACCATTCAACAAATTATAAAAAACATATTGAGAATAAATTATATGCTTACCTCAAGAATAATATACATAAAAAGTGTGACTATGACTATAAGACTTCTAATCAATTCTTCTCGAAAATGATACCAAAGTGATAGATTATTATTAACATTCATTCGGTATACTGAACTTAACCATTTAACAAATTATAAAAACCATATTGAGAATAAATTACATGCTTACCTTAAGAATAGTATACATAAAAAGTGTGACTATAAGGCTTCTAATTAATTCTTCTTGAAAATGATACCAAAGTGATAGATTATTATTAACATTCAATGGGTATAATGAACTTAACCATTTAACAAATTATAAAAACCGTATTGAAAATAAATTATATGCTTACCTCAAGAATAATATACATAAAAAGTGCGACTATAAGGCTTCTAATTAATTCTTCTCGAAAATGATACCAAAGAAATAGATTATTATTAACATTCATTCGGTATACTGAAATTAACCATTTAACAAATTAAAAAAGCCATATTGAGAATAAATTATATGCTTACCTCAAGATTAATATACATAAAAAGTGCGACTATAAGGCTTCTAATCAATTCTTCTCAAAAATGATACTAAAATGATAGATTATTATTAACATTCATTCCATATACTGAACTAACCATTTAACCCTTTTAGTGCCACGCGCCGATGCGATCGGCGCAACATACGTATGCAAGAAGTGCCAACGCCGATTGTATCGGCGCATTTAGTATTTGTGCACATAGTTCCTATGAATTCTAACAGATGGCGTTGGCGTTCACTTAGTTGTATAAAGCAATCTTTCAGCTCTAAACCTATGTAAAAATAATCTTATTTGGACAGAAAATAGTTGAAATACTATCGATTTAGTGAACAGCTGTTCCGGCCTAGCAGACGCAAGGTCTAGCGTACCGGTAGTTGAGTTGAAACATTGTTACTGTTGTGTTTATTAGAATGTTTATTGTATTTTTATACATTTTAGGACAATAGACTTGTGTTTTTTGGTATTGTGTTTTATTTGAATTAACTTTTGATGTTCATTTAGTTAAATATATTCTTAATTTGTGTTTCTTTAGTGATAGTTACTGTAGGCTAGGCCTAGCTAACCTACAAACTTTGTTTACTATAAACTATTTAGGCGTAGTGTGTTTACTTCATTTCTTTGTTTTACTTAAAATTTCTTCGAATTTATTTATAAATTAAAGATAAAAATGGTAGTGACTCAATATTTACTTTTAATTAGTATAAATAGTTACTCTTCTTTACCAATTGTGTTATTGTAAAAAAAAGGCGCGTGATATAAACGTTGTTTTTTTAATGTATTTTTTTATTTTTGAGTGGATTTTTATGATTTTTCTAATAATTAATGTATAAAATATATTCTTCTTCAATAATAATTATGCTTTAATATGATAGTGAATGATTCAAATAGTGTTATGGCACTCCAAACTCAGTTTTTAACAAAATTTTTGTTTTAAAACCAGCTGTTTGTGAATTTTTTAAAATTTTTTTAATAAAGGTTGACCAGTTTCAATCTGAGTATCAACATCATTATAGTATTTTTTAGATGAGTTAAAATTTTTATTAGTATAGCAAGAATAGTTTATAAGTTATGAAGTGTTATATAAAAGCACTACAAAAGTGCAAAAACGGCTTGGCACTTTTAGACAAATCTTGCATATTGGGCCTGGCACTAAAAGGGTTAACAAATTACAAAATCCATATTGAGAATAAATTATATGCTTACCTCAAGAATAATATACATAAAAAGTGCGACTATAAGGCTTCTAATCAATTCTTCTCGAAAATGATACCAAAGTGATAGATTATTATTAACATTCAATCGGTATAATGAACTTAACCATTTAACAAATTATAAAAACCGTATTGAAAATAAATTATATGCTTACCTCAAGAATAA
>JAGFPH010000593.1:61394-76604 GCA_018207615.1 Philaenus spumarius
ACCCCTAAAAATTCTCCACCTATATTTAAGAAAGTCCTTTAGCTAGAATCTATACATATAAAAGGCAAAGCCCTCACTCACTCACTCATCATCACTAATTCTCCCACTTCCCATGAAACTAGAGAGATGAAATTTGGCATGTGTATACTTTGTGGTGGAAATAGAAAAACAAAAGAAATTTCATTTTGATATTCAAATTTTTAGGGGTAGTTTTGACTGATCACAGTTTCTCAAAAAACCATACAACATAGGAACTTGGAATTTGGTACACATAGGCACTAGAGGCACACTAAGAACGGATTTTAAAATATTTGGCCCGTAAGGGTTGAAACAACCCCTAAAACAATAAATATTGTTTGTTAAATATCTCAAAAACCTTACCTCCTAGGAATGTGAAATTTGGTACATGTATTTGCTAGAGGGGAAATGATTTTAAAATATTTGGCCTGCAAGGGTTGAACAACCCCTAAAGCAATAAATGGGCAATTCTACAGAAAGCGGGATATTTCTGTACAAGTACCTAAGAAATAAAAAATATTTGAAAATCATTGGAACGATATTTTTTTTATTAATTTGTGTGTTCTTTATTAGTTTGTAAAAGGGTTTCAAATTGTTTCCATTATTTTATGTTTTATAATGGTTTTTATGGTGTGGGGTCAACATTTATCACACGACCATAACAGACTTTTGGTAATAATTATAAACATTTATTATCTTTGTACAAATATTTATTATCAGTTGGTTCATGTGGTAGATCAGTGTTAAACAAAATAGTATCGAAAACATTTTTTCTTTTTTTCATAATTACAGATTTTTTGCAAAATGTGTTTGTCTGATCACAAAAGTTGATTGATACGTCTCTTTTTTCTTAGATAAACAAAAATCCGTTTCGTTAAAATTTTTAATGTTATCTAACCCTATTGGAATAAGTATTTAAAAATGTGTTACAGTGTTAAAAATAACTTTTATGTAGTTTTTAACATTTTATTTATACTTTCATGGAATGTTACGGTCGTGTTTTAATGTTATGGTCGTGTGCATGAGTAACGTTCAGTAAAGCATTGGTGTTTTTTATTTAGATTAAATTTAACATTTTTACAGAGAAATCAAATGAAGGTGTAATTAAAACCATATGAAGTAATTAATTAGTGAAATGTCCAAATATAATTAAAATAATAAGGAAGAATTAGCTATTTTACATCATTTTGCTGGGTCTTGCAAAGACACGTGTCTCTTGCGTTTATAGGCCTATGGACCTTCCAAAATGGTTTCCATCGACAAAATAAAGAGTAAGACATTTTTGTATTGTTGCCCAATATAAACTTTTTGTGCAAATTAAACAACGAACCCGAAAAATACCTCTTTTGTTTCTTGTATTTCTTCTTAGTAAGTGTGTCTCTTTTTCCTGTAGTATTGAATGAGTTATCATCATCTTCAAAAAATCTGGTAACGACGTTTTTCATGTCTCTTTCTTTCCTGAGTTTATTTTAGTTTCTGAAGAGTCACCAAATAATTTCCTTTTTTTTTCTTCACCCCAAAATTGAGCGTATCTCTGTACCTACTTTATATTTTTTTTATAACTCTCGACTTTGCCAAACTTCGTAGAAGACGAGTCGGAAACAGGAGATGGCGTTAGAGGTGTAACTCTTGGATTTGATGCAGACAAACTGTCATTTAGTATTTCAGCTACAATTAATTTCATTCTTACCAAATCTTTGTCCCACATGGCCAAAGACATTTTTGAATTTGGTGATAAGATGTTGGAAGTATTAGGTGAATGATTTTTTGGCGCTTTTTAGACAAACGAACATGTTTTTGTTTCCATTTATTAATTAATTTGTCTTGCCTCTTCAGCAGCTTCTCCAATATTCTAATTTTGTTTTTATACTTATCTCTACATTTCTTCTTTCTCCTTGACTCTTTTCTTTTAATCTTCTTCATCTTTTTGTGTATTTTTTGATGACTTAATTTTAACATTTCGATTTGTTTGAATGTTAGGTGGTATAAACCACTTCATTTGCATGTTCATTTTCAATAAGATTGACACGCTCTTCAAATTGTTCCTCGTGAACAATTATCACCCATTGCTGGTGATTGTGGGGGTAAGTGTGCTTTAGTTAGTGTCATGCGTCTCATCATTTTTTTTCACTTCGTTTTTAATTTCGTTTTTTCATTCTGCTCTTTGTTTTCTCTTCTTTCTGTCATTTAAATCTTTTATAAGTGGAATCTTTCCTCTTCTCTTCTTCTTTTACTTCTTTCTTTGTCTGCCTTCTTAAATTCTTCATATTTTTGTTCATCTTCTGTAGTTCTTGTTTAAATTTTCTTTGTCTCTCTCTATTTGCTGCCCTTTTTTCTCAACTTCCTTGTTTATTATTTTGGATTTGACAACTTTTCCTTTTTTTGTATCCATTGTTACATTATTTCAACCAATCTGTAACATATAACACATCCCTTTCAGGCTCGAAAAAAATACCCTGACACTGTTAGTTAATACACCGCGTATCGCCTAAATTTGTTTCGCCACTGATTAAACAATACGCTGCGTATCGCTAAGGCATGCTTCTTTTAGCGGACTTTCATCCAGGAAAATTACTTAAGTTACTATATTTTTTATAAAAGTACGTAGAATGTGTCGGGTAGTAAAAAAACATAAAGGTAAAGCAATAAAAATTAAAGTGTTCAAACAGTGGATTACGTTATTATAGTGTCTAAAAAACAACAAAAGAACAAATATCCAATAAAATAATACAATTTAGTTTGATTATATTATTTTATTGGATAGTTTGTTATTTACTTTTGTTAAAACATTTTTAAATTCCAAAAAAATACTTCTAAATAATTTATTAATGTATTTAAAATTGTAAAAAATGACCAAACCCTCTTCCAAAACACGACCATAACACAGCATACACGACCGTAATGGAGGTAGCATGGCTCTGTGAGTTATGGTCGTGTGTGTTATGGTCGTGTTAGTTCAACATTAAAATGTAACTCGCGCCATATTGGTCAACCTAAACTAAACGACGCTTGGGATTTCATTCCAGAGCTTTGACACCATTGACATTCAACCATTAAAAGTATGCATTCATAATTACAAATAGATAAAATTTGCATTACGGTTGTGTAACATATATTTTACAAATCAAGTAACTTACCTTTCAGGTCATATTATAAACTAAACTAGATGCACAAAAAGAAAACCATTTCGATACACAAGCACTACGTCTCTTGCATTACTCAACTTACATGGCGTCCACAAAAATAGAGTCCGTGGTGGCACCTGTTGGGAAACTCCATAACTGTCAACACCGTGTTATGGTCGTGTGACAGACTTCAGTGACAATGATTGCGCTGTTATTTTTCGTTCACTTTTTAGTTTATTCTTTTATAACTCTAACAAGATATAATCGAAGCATATTTACATTAGTTAATATTATTTAAATAATTTTAAATAGCGTTCTACTGTCATTTTAGCGGTGTAAAAATATGGGCATTGGGAGAGTGACACGTTATGGTCGTGTATTGTCATGGTTTCAGGGATTAAAAACAATTAGGCTATTAATTATTTATTCATAAATTTAATGAAATTAGATAGGATAGGTACTTATCTACATACAATCAACAAATATAATAACAATTGATGGCTTTTTATAAGAAATAACCTTGTGTGACTGCAATATCCCGTATTCTGAAGAATGACCCATGTATACAAAGCTAGAGAGAAAACTATTCTATCGATTTCGAACAAATTTGCACCAAACATGTCAATTGGCCTATACAGATGCAAGAAAAAGGGCAAAATGTTTTAAATGTTTTGAAAAACAACCCCTTTTTGGTCAAAAAACCCCCAAACAATCAGTTGTTATTTTTTTATAAAAAACGGCTCAAACGATTTTGATCAAATTTAGCTTATTTGTTGTACCCTACCATAAGCAGAAAACCGTATCTTTCTAAAAATTCTTGTTTAGCTAATAATAATAATAGTAACTGATTTTTGGGCTTCTTTTGGAATAAAGGGGGTTGTTTTTTTAAAAATGTTCAAAAACCTTTTTTCGTGCATCTATACAGGCCTAATAGACGTGTTTTGTGCAAATTTGTTCAAAATCAATCGAATAGTTTTCTCTCTAGCTAATAATAATAATATTTATTAGTTAATCTCCTACTCTAATATCACCACTCCTACCCCAAATACAATTATGAAGTCACAGTGAATCTGTTTAATAATTTAAACATGTTTGTGGAAAATTGTGTGCCAGTTAATGGTACCGTTTATTTAACATGAAACTATATTTTTAATGAAGCGTCAATTTTATAAAATAATAATATTCACTTGTTAAAAGTACTTAAATTTTTTAAACTCAGTATTAAATATTTTAAACGAATTATGCATGATCGAATTTAACATTAAGTATTGACTAACCGTCAGAAAAAAAGGAATCGAGTTTCCTGATAAAAATATTTGTGGGGTTTTACTTCACCAGTAAAATTTAGAGTTTAAGGTACACCGTTGGATCAGTAAGCGCATCGATTAAAAATCAATTCCTAATTTTTAGTTACTAGAGTGTATACGTTAAAACTAAGTACATTGTCATCAATAACATTCATTTATTGATTGTTAGGTTTTGCATACCTTAAAAATAAAAACATGTCCCTTACTCTCGTGATGTGTCTGGCTGTCAATAATTTATCTGTAACAACTTTAGATAACAACCTAAAACTTGAAGTAGTTATAAAAGTTGCTAACCTGCATTTAACTCAATTTTGACTCAGGGTCCAAGCTTTTACACCCCAAAAGATTTATGCTTTAAGATATTGTCGAGTGTATTATCCCTTCAGAAGTCACAATAAATCTGATTAATAATTTAAATAGGTTTGTGAGAAAGTATGAGCCAGTTCCTAGTACCGTTTATAATATAATGTTAAAGTACCTTTTAATAATATGTTTTTTGTTATATAGAACAGTGCGTTAATAAAATGTGTTTTGTGTATATTATACTTTTAGTATTAGTTCGTATTTTTATGAATTATTAATAAAATGTTTTATATACAAAAATAATAAGAAAAGAAATAATTTTTTTTTAAGTACTTAAAGTTCTCGAGTTATTTTGAAGAACTTTAATTAGTTGAACTAGCTGACCCGTGCGAATATTTCGCAAGTTCGGAGTAGGCCTACATTTACCTGATTTAACACGTTGATTTAATTCAGTTAATTAAGTTTATTTATTTACATTGGTTTATAAATAACAGTTTCCCTATACAATCTTACAGTGTAAACAATCTAACTAACAGCTGTCATGCTAGTTAAACAGATGGTTAGTAGATGGCGCCTTTCATTAGGAACATACAGAGTATAATATAAAAGTTTTTTAAATCAATTTTTGTTATTAAAACATGAATTTTAAGCTGTTTGTCTATTTTTCCCGTGTAGTGGTTAAGGAAAGCTTTAAAATGATGCCTCATTCATGTAATTTGATGATGTATTAAGGAAGTTATGGCGTACCGACAAAAAAATAGTCTTGAGAAATAATATATGCGATAATCAGTCCTGATTCAAAATTTATTGGGATTTTTTAATTTGAATTTAAATTATAGATATAGTATAGGCCTATTTATATTTTTAAATTTAAGGACAAAAAAGGTTTAAAATAATAAATTAGATTTTGTTTTTATAACTGATTATCACAACCAAAGTTAATCCACAACAAATGGAGATGTGTTTTTAAAAGATAATGTTACATAAAATGTCGCTCTGCATCACCAAGGTAAACAAGATTATCCTAAATCCTTAATTAACGGGAAAAAGCACTCTAAGGCTGTATATTATATTATATTATTAGGTTACTTGAGAAGGGCGATTTATCAATGTGGGAATAGCGGTGGCTTTTCTAAGGCCTGTTTATATCAGGCTAAAGTTCGAATACATTGCTTTTTTCAGCATGTTACTCCACTCATGACCATAAACTGAAAGTTTACGAAAACAACTACAATAATGAAAAACTGAAAAGTTGTTTGTTTCATCTGATGTTCATGTTACCCCTACAGACCAGACCAATTAGTAACTTTTAAAGCTAATCTCTCTCTATATATATATATATATAAACCACTCACTGACTCATCATGATTTCTCAAAAACTACTCAACGGATTCAAAATTTTATTGGGGTTTGGGGAGATCAAAGTTAATTAAAAAAAACATCGAATGTATTGGGATGAAATTTGGTATGTAGCTTCCTCTAGGGCCCTAGGTGCTCGCTAAAAAAGGTTTTAAAAAAATGTGTAAATTAGGGGGTTTGGGGGAGTCAAAGTTACTAAAAATCACCATAAGAAGTACATAGTTTAATATATTTATTGATATATATATATATATTTTTTTAATATACATTTAACTTTGATTTGTCTATCCGTGCAAAGCCGGATCGGTCAGCTATAGATGTATAATTTGATGTGTTCTGTAGAAGTTTCTTTGGACAATTTGAAATTACATAACATTTGAATGTTCTATGTTATTGGGTTTTGCCAGTTAATGTTATGAGCAAGCTAAACGTAACGAAAATAACAAAACACAATTGATGTGTAAAATGTCAGGCATTAGTAGATTTAAGTTGTATTTATAGATTATGATTTTTTAAAAAGGAAACATTTTAAAGTCGAACATTTGTTTAAGATTTTATATATTAGGTGGTTTTTGTCAGGTGAGTTTTCTTAGAGTTGTGTCTATATCATTCCACAACTTCACTCTTACAATGTATCATAAAAAAACCAGAAATATGTGTAGTATTTACAAGTTAATCATAATTACAAATCTAATTATTTTTATTTTGATGTGCATTTTAGTGTGAGAAAACAATGAGAAACGTAATTATAAATATTATTGGCTTGAATTTATAAATTATCAGCTATTATTAAACTATTAAAAAATAACCTATGGTTATTGTAAAAGACTTAAAATTTAAATATTAAGAATAATAAAGGCTAGATTTTGCAAAGTTTTATTTTATTTTATTTTATTTAACAAATTTTGCCAAAAATGGATAAAAAATGGGATTTTGAAAAGATTGCATTTAAAGAAGGAAAATGTATTTGTAAATCTAAGTTAAATTGCGGAAACTTTCGAGGACGTATGTACAAGTACATCAGTTAGGGTAATAGTTTAGGCGAAAGACTGATATTGCAAACAGACAAACGGCAATTGTAAAAGTTTGTTGAACATAAGATAGTGAAAGTAATAAATGTTAATTTTTAAAAACCTTAATTATTTGATTGAATTAATTTAAAACGGCCATTATGCTAGTGCTGTCGTTCGGGTCATTTTGGGTTTTAAAATCTCGTATATACAAAGTGATCGCAGTTAAAGTGTTTTATGTACTGTCGTAAACGTAAATGAAGATCCAACACAGAAGATTAATATTTAACATCGTGATACATTGTTTGCTTCAAAATGGGTTAGTATTTGGGCTACATTTAGAGTCGAATGGTAAAATTTGGGATGGAATCATTCGAGACAACTCACTATAACGAATTGTTTGACTGGGGGGCGACTCATCGCTTTGCTCGAGCGAGCGTTATTTTACTTTCTCACTATACTATAGTATAGAGAAAGTTTAGTGATCGCAAAAAAAAACCGATGTTGAGATTTTTGTGGAAATATCCGTTTTGGGACACCTGAGCCCAAAAAAGTTGTTTTTTACAAAATGTCTATCTATATGTCTGTCTGTCTGTCTAAATGTATGTATACAAAGTTAGAGAGACAACTATTCGATCGATTTCGAACAAATTTGAACCAAACATGGCAATTAAGCCTGTACAGATGCGCAAAAAGATTGTTTGAAAATTTTTGAAGAAAACAACCCTCTTTTTGGCCAAAAACCCCCAAAAAATCAGTTATTATTTTTTTATAAAAAAAATGCTCTAATGATTTTCATAAAATTTGGCTTTTTTGTAGCCCTTAATGTATCCTACCATATGCAAAAAAAAACAAATCTTTCTAAACATTCTCGTTTAGCTAAGTTATTTTATTTCTAAGTAGCTAGAGTTTTAATATCATCTAGTAAGTTAAATTCAAAGTTCAAGTTTTACGACAATCTAAATTCCTAGAACACTTTTGTTTTAATGCGTTTAAAATTCACAAAACTAATAGGGGTTTCTCTCAGGCAATTCAAATGGCATGCAATGCCTCGATGCCAATGAAGAAAACGCAAAAAAAAGTAAATCAGTATATTGGTGGAATACATTCAAGAAGTTCCCTCATTTGAAAGAAATTTTATCGGGAATGAGAAGACGAAACATTAAAGAAAGTCAAGAAGAAACCCGTGGTTACAAGAACTGCAAGAAAGAGCTTAAGAAGGTAATGAAGGTAATGAAGATAAATTAAGGGCCCAACCAATAATACCCATGTTGGAGGCTGAAAATTTTAAAACATAGTAAATGCACTATTTCCTAGCCATCAAATCGCAAGACAGAATGTCCGGCCCACCAATACAGAAGAGGTCCTATTTTTACTAAAGAGGAACTTTCCAAGTCGGCATGAACGTTCGAAAGGATTAACCAGCTGAGGTTTTAAAAATAATAGTACGAGACCAACCCGAGTTGCTGCCAAGAACGTACATGAAATACTTCAAGAAAGGAGTGTTTCATAAAGGTTGGAAAACACAACAAACTGTATCGATAAGCAATGTAAGGGGAA
The DNA here is from genome assembly GCA_018207615.1 of Philaenus spumarius. NCBI lineage: Eukaryota > Metazoa > Arthropoda > Insecta > Hemiptera > Aphrophoridae > Philaenus > Philaenus spumarius. Next base: position 70,077 of record JAGFPH010000593.1, read on the forward strand.
AATCAGAGACAGCATGGCATATGCACCATTATACTTGCCTAACATCTCTGATAAGTTAATGGGAAGACTTCTGAAAACTCGACTCACGGTAACGAGTCATGAATGGGAGGTTGGGCTTGTAGACAGCATGAATTTAGTGAAGATATAGACGAAGAGGTTATTAGAGCTGTACATTTGACATGGCAGATTCTTCATAAAGCAAAGAATATTGCTCTTCTGGCTACCTTCAATGTTCGTAACTCCTTGAACTCCGCCAGATGTGCAGATATGATTGGTATTCTAGAAAGTTTTGCGATTAAATATATTAAAGGATTATCTGAAGGATAGAGAATTGGTTGATGACGTAAAGAGTGGACCAAGAATTAAGAAAGTTGCAAAAGGAGCAGCACAGGTGTCTGTACTTGGGCCAGATCTGTTGAATATAGTGACGGGATTTTCAGAATGGATATAAAGGACTCTAGCTTTATCGTAGGGTAAGAGGATGACGTTTCTCCAGTTATTTTCGTTCGGGAAGTAAATTTTCTACAGTGTAAGTTGAACCAGGTCATGTGAAGAGTTTACGCGTGGATGAACCATCATGGACTTAGCTTGGATATGTAAGAAAGAGCTTATTATAATTACCAAGAAGCTATTCGCCACCCTCGTACAGATGATTCTGAGATTAGAATGGACAATAAGATGACTTTTTAAAGGAGATTGAGTATGCCATCGACAAAGCAACCCGTGGCCTTGAGCCGTGTAATGCAAATATAAAAGGACCTATAGCAAGCAGGATACGGCTGCTGATTGAGGTGACAAACTCTAATCTGTTCTACGGATGTGAGGTGTGGGAAGGGGCTCTGAAACTGGCGAAGTACAGGAAAAGACGGCTGCAGCCCAAAAACAAGGCACGTTACGCCCTATTGTTACAGGACAGCTGATAAATGGCTGTTATCAGGAAGTCATCCCAATAGATCTGCTGGCTTTAGAAAGGTTGGATATGTTTCAGCAAAGATCAGATGTGAATATGGTGGCATGTACGTCCCAGAATCAAACGAGGGAAATACAATTAATGACTGGCAAGAACGGTGGAATTCCAAAGCTAGAGTTAAATGACGAGAAGGGTCATTCGAAACCTTAGTGAATGGTACGGGAGAAGGTGTGGTGAGGTGGACTATTTGTTCGCACAGATGCTCAGTGATCATGGAACCTTTTATAGGAAATCAAGTAGTACAGTCAGTACGGAGACTCCGACTTAGATGGTGCTGAATATACCTTCTTTAACTGTAGAAGATGGAACACTGAGAGACGATCTATGCACTCTAAGGTGAGTGAGAGCAATCCTGATAATCTAGTCAGTAAGATACTAGAAAACTAAACCTACTGGAACACGGTGGCTACCTTTGGAGAAGGTCATTAAAGAAAAAATAAAATAAATTTAATTTCTTGTAAATGTTATAGATAAAAGAAGACCAAGTCAAATGGTAAAATACGAGATATCACATTGAAGATGCTTAGTGGCCATGGAGCCTTTTACAGGAAATCAAGTAGTGCAGCCTCTCAATACGGAGACTTCGGCTTAGATGATGCAGAACATACCTTCTTTGTACAATATAAAACACTGTGAAACACTGTAAGGTGGGAGAAATCAATCCTGGCAATGTAATCACTCAGATACTAGAAAACGAGAATTACTTGAACATGCTGGCTACCTTTGTAGAGAAGGTCATTAAAGAAAAAATAGAAGAAATGTAATTTCTTGCAAAGGTTACAGATAAAAGAAGACCAAGCCAAATAGCAAAATACGAGGTACCATCTTGAAGTTATGCTTACCAGCGGTTCCAGGGTAGAGGTACTGCTTGTAGAATATCGGAGGTTAAGTGGGTATACCGGATGAATCCGTAGTACCACACACCAGGGAACACGTACTCTCTAATTGTGGCCCCCCCCCCATCGGGAAAAAGAATAGGAGTTTCCGTTAAATTTTGTTTTAAAGGTGCCATATTGGAACATGAGTTTAAAATCACCTGGTATACATTGTGTAAAGAGATCTACGCTCGTATATCGTGACGCGTTTCTTACACCATCCCCTATGTTTGCTTTGTATTTCGTTGTTATTATAAATATCATAGAGGCTTTGTTATCTCTTTTTTACATAGTAAGCCTATATTGCATATCGCTTCTATAGGAGAAGATCGCTGAAAATATTGTTTAATCATATTTCGCACAAACCCAGCATCTTTGACGTCTAATATTAATATTTTTTTCACATTTATTTTGTATATAATCCGGAGGTAAAGTAGTTTTCGGGAAAGGCAGTAGATACAAAACATAATTTACGTGACAGAAAAAGTTAGAAAATCTAATAAGCGCATACCTATATTTGACAGTACATACGGTTTTAAATATTTCGTGCAATAAATAAACTTTGTGATTAAAGATATGTGTTTCTTAAGGAAATGACGTTAAAGTGTTTGGTTAAATAATTTTAACAGATTTTGAAAAAAGTTTAGTGTTTTAATTAATAGTCGGATGTCTCAGATAATCCGTTCATTATGTATAAAAAAAAAACAGTCGTGGGATTGTCGACAGAAGTGAAAACTGTCATGAGTATAGACAATCTTGATTATGTTATTTTCAATTTTTTAGATTTCAATTTTAAATATGACAAGATAAAAATAACACAACTTACAAAATGAAGAAGCATAATGTCCATTTCAAAAATATTACCAAGTAAACTATTTTAACACAATTTACGAAATGAGGATGCACAATGTCCATTTCAGAGGTATTACCAAGTAAACTATTTTAAAACAACTTGCGAAACGAGGAAGCACGATGCCCATTTCAGAGATATTACCAAGTAAACTATATACTCTGCTATATACACATGTGTACTATATGTAGTAGAGCGTGACGGTAAAATCCGTTTCACCGCCAGCAATTTTTTGTTTGTTTTTTTGTTTTTGAAGCTGTGCGCCTATAGAAGTTTTCGCTTCAATAAAATTCTAATATTTTGAAATGATTTGCTAGGTTGATATGGTTGCTAGCTACACAAGGTGAACGGGGTGTTCTGAGACATATAGTGTATGTTCTTCTTATTATTAGTGGCTAGGGGCTCTGCCCCTGGACGCTTCGCGTCCCAACCCCTCCTCGGCCTTCGGCCTCAGATGGCTGCTTCGCTTCGTTCGCAGTTGGAAAATTCGCTAAAGAATCTCGTTAATCTTTGGCTCGTTTGTACATAGGTTTGTAAAATTATGAAACCAGACTTAAATATATTAACAGTTTAATTACAAGATTAATTATAACCTCAAATACATGCTTTAGAAACGTGAGAGGCTTTCGTTACGATTTTAGTCCTAGTTCTACTATCTTCTGTCAACTAAAGTTTTGAAACCAGGCCTAAATTTAGTAAAAATTATTGCAGGATTAACATAACCTCAATACTATGTAGAAATGAGCCAGGCCTATATTACAAAATGACTATTAGAATTTATCCATCTTTGCCAAGTTTTCCTTTTTTTTACAAAATAAATTGTTAAATCAGGCCCAATTTATTCTAATTCCAACGTGCTAAAACAGTATAAATTAGCTTGTTTTTTAACAGCGATTAAAAACTATCCAATGAACAGCTGATTTTGGATAATACTCAATCTCAGTTCTATTCCACTCTATTTCCAACGTGCTAAAACAGTATAAATTGGCTTGTTTGTAAACAGCTGTTTTGATCGCTTTTTTTACTATTTCGTTGTTATTTTGTAACCAACATGGCAACCCATAAGACCCTATGTTAAAAATTTTCAACTTTTAAATTAGTTTATCTCAAAAAATTGCGTTTTTACACGCAATACAACTATATGGGTGTACTTAAAATCAAAATTACACCTAAATACAAAATTTCTTTGAATTCGTTAGAGCCGTTTTCGAGATCCGCGTCAGATACAAAGATCCAAGAATTGCTCATTTGAAGTAATAGGATAGGATTATTATTATTCGCAATTAATAAGAAACTTAAACGAAAATGATTGTTTGAAAAATACAAGAATAACAAGAATAATGTTTTAAAATGATATGTAAAATGATTTTATCAGGTTATCACACAGGAAAGTTCACCGTCATGTTGAAAAATACAATATTAAAATTTTGCCGCCTGCTAAAAGCAGGGAAAGTTCTTATTAAATCTTTGTTTTAAAACCAATAGTAAATGTAAATATAATATGATTCACATACATTATTCATACAAATATTGTCATTATCCTTCAACAATCCCTTGAGGTATTAAACAACATAGTGAATCCCACACAATAAAGGACATACTATCAACATTTCAAACATGACGAGGGCACATATATTTACATGCATCCATAATTGAAAGGTTCAACAAAACGCCTCGTTTAAATAATGGGAAAGCGTCAATCAAAACGATGGACACGTTTCATGTTTTCTGATTTACAATTGTTTATTAAACGCAATCTATTAGTTCTCACGCCTGAACGTGGTTTACCTTAGGCTGTGTAAATCTTACGCTTTTATTCAATATGTTTTCATTTCCCCTGTCCAAACATTTGTTTTCTCGTGTTTTCCTTTCTTTGTTTGTGCTTACTTTTTGTAGAAATTATTGTTGTACACTCCTTCTTCGGCGATTAGATCACGATCATAGGTTAGGTAAAATCTTAATTCAATTTTAATAAATCCTGAATCGGAATTTAATGCAAAACAGTTCCGATTCATTAAAAATCCTTGAAAATGTAATCTTGTATTATGGCTCTTCTTTACCTTGAAGAAAGCTCCCGAGTGTAAAGTATGATTCTAATGAAAAGGTCTGACTAAAGCCGCAAAATCGTTGAAACATGGATTCGTAATAACGTGTTTCGGATTCTATTTATAAATTAATAATCTGGGAAACTACTTTAAGTTACAAAGAAGGCTTCATATGTTTTACGTGTTAGCTTAAAATATGGAAGTTATTGCTTAAAACTCCCAAAAAATGCGTTAAAAGTAATCGATTTTTACTCAGTTAAACTGTTGATTAAAATGAGTTGCGGTCGATTTCTTTCAATTATGAGATATAAGACAAAAGCACAAAGCCTTTAAGAACAATTTAAGATGTTCCACAACTTTTTAGGTTGAAAAACGGCGTCCGAAACACTATAGAACGAAGTGCATATTTTTGCTGTTTTACGCAAGGTGTAGAAGACCCTTAACATTCCTACATTCAGAGATTCCTTCAAAGAATTTAATTTTTTAAGTTAGGCTACAGAAAATTAAAATCAAACTCATTTTAACAAACTATTGTACCACTCTCGGGCGTTAACTAAATTAAGATAACGATTAATTAATAATAGAAGCCGACTAACAGGATGTTTTAAATATTGTTAAAGAGGACACATATACAAATAAAACTAAATAACGTAAATTACTTACTTGAAGGTTTTTTTTTTAAGTGCGATTTGTAACTTCCGTTTGACAATTGAAAGAAAATATTAGTTACACTGTACCTGAATAACAATGTATGTAAGGTTAAGTTAAAGAAGTTAGAAAAATCAATAGGAGTACTAAACATTTTCAAGTTGCAGTCATTTTGATTTTTTCAAAATTGATTTCGAGTGGTTCAACCAAATACTCCCAAGTATCGCTGTGTGGCATATCGTTTGAAAGATTATTTAATTCTAAATCCAAAAAGAATAATATTTTTTTTAATAGTACAGCAAAATAGAGCAAATCGGAAAACACGATTTTGTTGGTTTCTTTGATCGCCATTTTTAATCGGTTAAAGATATGGATGTGCAAATTTCACCGTTGGTTTTCTATTGCAATTCTACATTGAAAAGACGTTTCACGTGATCACCTTCCCATTTAAAAAAACAAAGTTACATTCAAGATGGCGGATAAATTTTTTGACATTTTAGTAAAATAGTATTTTTATAGAGAGTAGATTCCTTAATCAAATCTACCTTCAAATTTTCCTTATAGGCCTATACGAAATATTAAGCCGTTCCAAATTTTTCACAAACCCTATGCATTACATTTAAGAATGATACCCCTTATAGATATTATAAATAAAATTAATTCAACTTATTTAAATTATATGTAAGTGTTTATATTTAAGTAAATTTGGAAAAGATAAAAAATATAAAAAAGGTTTATTTTATATAAAAAAATTATGTTTTTAAATATATCAATTAAAAAAATATAGCCCTTAGGGACTTTGAACCAAAAAATGTATACATCACAACACCTTTTATTTTAATTGAACCATAAAAATACCATGGTTTTGTTCTGTATATCTTAACCTTTTAAATACAAATTCACTCATTAGTACTGAAGTATCATTAGCAAACAAAATAGAGCACTGGTAATCGAAAAATGTTCATCAGATTATTTAATAGCGAAATAGTTAAAACCCTGAGTCTACAAACTGATTCGTTAGCTCGCCATACGTGGATGGTCTGTGTTGCACTGAAAAACACATTTATTGTATTTGACAGTTATGTTTTCAAACTATATTATAACCTGACTGTACAGGCATGTAGGTGTTGTCGTGGAGAC
>JAGFPH010000593.1:85035-98983 GCA_018207615.1 Philaenus spumarius
CAAATGTTACCGTATTAAGGTATGTCTCATATTTATATATTCTAACATAATTCAAAGCACGGAATAAGAAATACGAATGAGTAACTTACTTTAAGTCGTCATGTGATGAAGAACTACTGCCGCTTTTGACGGTTCATCACACACGCTACTGGAGATTTATTTTCGTCGTTGTATAGCCGGTCAATTGATTTAAATAAAGCATTGGATGCTTTATTATTGTTTTGAGAAACTGTTTTGTTACACTGTTTGGAAACTTTCTTCGAACAGTAACACTTTTGTTACAACGGAACAGACCGATTTTCTCACTGAAAACCATATCATTCCCGCACTCGTGACACTTTTTCGACTGTCGCAAAACGCCGTGTTTGTGCAAGAAATTTTGCAACGTAAGTTCATTTTGTGAGGATAATAAACTGCGTCAACATTACACTAAGTTTAACAAACCTGCTCGTTGTCCCACTCATCTTACCTCATCTTGTTTCCTGTTCCGGCTATTCAAACATGTTTCTCTGTCAATTTCAGTCCATTAGCGATAAAGGCTAACGTTTACTATTACGCCTACTTGGTTTGCTTAAATCACTGAGACTATGCTTGATACTATAAGGTAGAACTTCAGGTTATTATTTTCCTTCGTTTTTTTTAGGGTGAATTTATTTTTCCGGGACTTTATTTATCTTAATTTATTGTTAGAATACGTAAATACGAAACATATCTCAATACGGTTAGATTTGCTTCTGGCAAAGTAATGTTAAACAATTGCCAAAGTTTAATTTGGAAATGTAAATAAAATAAATAAAACTATGATTTTAATTGTATATTATAATACACAAAATTAAAATATGTAAATTGTACAAGAGTAAATAATTATTTAAATAAAATAATGCTAATTTATTTATAATTTATTAGTACGTTCTAATATTACACTAAATGTATTTTATACTTCCTGTTTAGTAAAGATTGAGAATTAAATTATAAACTCAAACCTAAGATGGTAAATAATATTAATAAAAAGGCCCCTCTTATAGTCCCACGGATCCTGGCACTAGAAATGCTGAAAGGTGCTATAATAACTAGAAAAATATTAAGCAGAAAGTTCAGTTTGGCCAATGAATACAGAACCTATAAAAAGCACAACGCTTATGGAGAATAGTCAGCCTGATGGTTGCCGCCAAATCGAGCTTAGCTCGGCAGCCATTAGGCAGCGCTAACTGAAAATTTCCACCCGTCTGTAACTCGTCAATCCTGCCCCTGTCTCACTCACACTTGCCGTACCGACGACAGTAGCGCTATCGCTATCTATCGGCTGCCGCGCTAAGCTTGCCAGATCAAATTAAACTAGGCTGAATCTTTAACATGGACGATGCGCTTCTTATAGGTTATGTATTCGTCGGTTGAATCCAGAAAAAAATCCAAACGTGATCAGTCAAATCAAATTTAAGGAAATAAGTACAAAATGACACGCAAATTTATTAAATTCTATTTCTACATAATACGTTCGTACCGTAACGACATCAATCGGGCAATGGGTTTTTGTTTCGGACTGTACGGTTAACGTAAATGTCGATACATTTCCATATCAATCCATTATTTATACAACGTCTATTGTCGGACTCACAACAAATTAATTGTCAAGGGATGGAACAAAACATATTGGCAAACATTTCAATTCATTGTTCACTTAGTAGCAGCCTTGTTTTCCAACCAATAATTGTACATTTGTTGAACTTTGTGTATACAAAAATATAACCTAATTATTGTTAACGGGTAAACTAATTTACGGCACTTTGTTAGTTTTAAAACTGTTTTCAACCCTCGCAATTTGTTTCTTGATTTGTAGAAAATGGGAACAAATCGTTGATATATTTCTTGGAGTGAATAATATACAGACCTGGACAAAAGTTTTGAATTCATTGGTATTGTAGAAATGACTCTAGGTCAATGCCAAAAAAGAAAATATCTACTTAATTTTCATACATGCATTCTTGCTATCATATCAATATCTAATAGACACTACACAGCAGAAATAGTGAGAATTTATTTTGTGGACTCCACAAAACATATTCTTCGAGAAAATAAAGTCATATTCTGGATCAGAGTCATGTGCCAGAGGCTAGAGTAAAGTCAGTTAGTGGGGGAAAGAAAATCAATGAAGATTATTAAACTGTTTTTATAAAATAAATTTCTAAAATACTCTCAGGAATGCTGGCGTGGTATCTCAGAGATTCAGAAGATTCCCTACAGGGCAGGTGTTTCTGCGGCAAGACGTAACACTCTTGTCAGCTTTGGCTCCTTGAGTCAAATGTGTGGGGGGGTCTTAGGAGCGACTTAGGGGAGGCACAAGTAAATTATCCCGTGGATCTGTGAGGTCCAACTCCAGCATCGGAGTGAAACTCAAAGAATTATGTTTATGATATAACGAGAGTAAAATGTAGGTTTAAAACAATCGGTAAGATTTAGACCTACTCCTAAACAAAAACTTAACCTACAAGTTACAAATATTTTTTTCCTGAATATGAAATCAGCTGTTATTGGAAGTGCCACTGAAAAATTTACTGCAGCTAATTACTAAAGCAACCCAGCTATAAATTCAACTAGCTGAGTTACATATTTTAAAAAGACAAATATTTGAGATATATTTTAATGCACAAATAATGATTAACAAGACATAATTATCCATATGTACACTCAGGGCCGGTTTTAGAGGAAATGATATTCATAAAATAATGCGCCCTTTAAATGTTTCAAAATTTTGTTTACAGATTCAAGAGGTACATTATATGATAATAGTTGCCAGAAATAGTCAATATTTTTGCTCGCAATGAAATACTTGTTTACAACTTTTTCTCGCGAACTTGTGACATTCAACTTTTATAATCAAAGAGTTTTTCTGACGTATTAAAATATTATTACATGAAATTCACTTTACGAACTTTGGTCCGTGCAATTGCTCCATTGTTTTGGACAGATCAAGCTGACTACTTACTTCGTTTTAAATCGACAACTTAGTTTACATAAATACCTTACTTCCTTGTACTGCTCGCAGTACTGTTTTGATCACTTTCTATACGGTGACGTACTTTTCGCCTATTTTTTCAGGCATTTTCAAACCGTTTATAAACTATTTTAAAAAAATGATTTGCATTTGTTTAATGCGCGTCAAAAACTATAAATATACATACACACTCCACATCCACAAACATTAACACAAAAACACAAACACACGTAATGAGGCATGAATATGCCGATGTAGTTTATATTAAAATAACATCTCGCACACGTGCGTCTCGGCCCGTCTTTGTCTCAGTACTCAAAAAAAAATAGGCGAAACGTACGTCACCGTATAGAAAGTGATCAAAATAGGACTGCGAGCAGTACAAGGAAGTAAGGTATTTATGTAAATATATCCAGTCCAGTAAGGCAAAAAACAAAAAGAAATCATGAACTTAGTTTAGTTTGACATATCACAAAATAGATCAAACGGATTCAACCTATACATAGACTGCCGGAGTGCCGGCCTAGACAGTTGGTCAACGCATTGCGAAAAGTGGAAACTCGGCGTATTGAATTCAACAAATGTCTGTATTTACGACTGTACGAATAGAATCGCAACAGTAAATGTGGTTTACTATAGAGTACTTTCAAAAAACAACATGTAAGAAGTTCTATTGAACAGTAGCGCTTTTGTAGAAAAATAATAAAATTATAGAAAGTTATATACATTTGAAGTGAATTTCAAATGGACAAACTATATAGGTGTTCAATAATATTTTATAAAAAAATATAGTAGAAATTGACTAACTTTAAAAATATAATGCGTCTATTGGAAATAATCGCTCCCCAAAATTTGGCACACCCTAAAATTTGGCACTCTGGTCGACCACCATGCTCGCCCACCCTAAAACCGGCCCTGTGTACACTCTTATTAATGCATGAATAACTTTTTACGATCAATTTTTGCTATTTTAACTTTGGACATACATTTTTTACTTTCTCCCCCTATACCGTATATGGAGAATGTCTTCTATTCGTCAAAATTTTCGAGTTTGAGTTTATGGTGGTAATATCCATTTTGGGTCCCCCTGAACCTAAAAAAGTGGTTTTCGGAGTGATGTCTGTGTGTGTGTGTGTGGATGTTATCAGACCTAGAGCCTAAACCAGTCGTCCGATTTTGATTAAATTTGGTATGGAGGTACTAATCCACGGTATCTCCAGGCGTTTTTTTCATTTTTGTGAACGTTGGATTTTTAAGGGTAATTTTCCCATAAAAACCCTTAAAATAACGTAAAAATCCTAAATAACGTATTAGAGACCTAAAGTACTATAAACTATAAAATTTTAATCAAAATCGTTCGAGCCGTTTTTTAGAAAAGTTGGTTTTTCCGTTATTTTATGGATTTTTATGGGAAAATTACTCTTAAAAATAATAATAATGAGGGAGAAAGTAAGTTTCAGTTTCCTGATACCGTTTATTTATTACAAAAATAGTATTAATAAATATTTCAACAACCTGGTTAAAACCAAGTGTTTTCAAAACCTAGATACGTTTGTCGTTATTAAGTGTATACCTAAACGTATTTCCTTTTCAAAAGTTTGCACAATGATTGCACGGTAATTGTATCGAATGAGATAACGAATGAGATAAAGCTTAGCGCTTCTATCTGGACGCTTTAAATTATTTCACATTTCCATGCTAAACTTTTCCAATTTAGATTACAGGAATAGATGGCGGGACTGTTTCTAGGATTAATTAAGATAGAGCTAGTAATATGTTAATCTATGATAGTTAAAAGGGTAGTTTGTTTATCTATGTTTATATATGCGAGTTTGTATGTGTGATAATCAACTCCCGATGTTTACATTGAATTCACCACGGCTATAAACAATACGGAACTCTTTTATTGCAATCGTTTATTGTTATTTTGTGAAACTTGATAATATGGTGCAATTACATTTTGCTCAAGAAATTTTTTAATGGGATACATTATTAAAAGTGTTTTTAAGCAGGGTATATTTTTCTAATCAAAACCGTTTATGGGGTACAATTTATTTTACTTTAAGGTTAAAAACATGATATTAGGTTAAATAACATCAGATAATATAAAGGACAGTAAGCCCGTGAAATATTTAACAACCAATTACGTAAGTTAAATTTAATTTTACACCTTAATTAACGCCCTACATATTTCAACAGGTATTCGTTTCTGTGCGTAATCTAAAACCCAGATGAAATCTTTTGCCAGCTGTAACTCTCTAAAGAAGCATTTCCGGACCTATGAATATATGAACTTTTTCACTATTTTTTGATTGTGGAATCAGCTCAGAAAGTGCTCGGAACATTATGCAAATAACTTATTATTTTAGCTCATAATAACATTAACATATTTTGTTTCTAGAGTAATTCTGGGTATTGTTGACAATTACCAAGAAATACTTTTTTCCTTTTTTTTTTTGTCAATATCTCGGTTATCCTTTGAGCTACAGCTAAAATAAAAGAACCACTGTGTTTGTCATTACAAAAGTAAACTTTTTTATCTCTTGTAATTTTTTTGTAAAGTTTGCGGTTTTTGAGATATTTGACATTAAAATAAACGGCCGCTATTTTGAAAATATTTAAAATAATTTTATAATTTTTCGTACAGTGATAAAACGTTACGTAAAAAATAGGTGTACAAAGTTGGAGCTCAATATCTTTTCTACTTCCAAAAATATTAAGTACTTTGTAAAAAACACATACAGACAGACAGACGAAAAAATAAACACCGTACACCCATGTTTATATTGTAAAATATGTTTGTCTGGACCCCAGGAACATATTCACAAAGTGGTCCAAAGAGTTCGGGGACAACCTGTATTTCTTTTCCTTAATAATTAATTATGATGGAAGTGAAAGAAGTGACTATTAGAGGTATCTTTGTTTTGAAAATATAAATAGACTTATGGGAGGGTTCGTATATAATATTTAATTTTTACTACAGTCGAAAACCTTGTTGGACTTTATCTTCTGAGCTACTGCGAGAATATATTTTGACATAAGATATTTTGCACGCCAACCATTGGGAGCATTTTCAATACACAATGCATTGCGCGCTTCGCACGCCAACCCCCGTATTGGGAGTATTTCCAATACACAGTGCATTGCGTGCTTTGCACGCCAACCTCCGTATGTAATCCTAACTGTGATTTTATAATTGTATTAAAGTAGGAGAGGGATAGTACATTAAAGTAGGAGAGTAAGTAATAAATATTATTATTTTTAGCTAAAGAGAAAACTATTCAATCGATTTCGAACTAATTTGCACCAAACATGTCAATTAGGCAGATATAGATGCACGAAAAAATGTTTTGAAAAATTTTGAAAACAACTCCCTTTTTGGCAAAAAAAACAAAAATCAGATATTATTATTATTATTAGCTAAACGAGAATTTTTTAAAGATGCTGTGTTTTGCATATGGTAGGATACCTTAAGGGATACAAATAAGCTACATTTTATCAAAATTGTTTGAACCGTTTTTTATAAAAAAATAATAACTGATTTTTTGGGGGTTTTTTGGCCAAAAAGAGGGTTGTTTTTCAAAAAATTTCAAAATATTTTTTCGTGCATCTATACAGGCCTAATTGTCATGTTTGATGCAAATTTGTTCGAAATCGATCGAACAGTTTTTTCTCTAGCTTTGTATACATACAGACATGCATTCAGACATACAGACAGACATATAGACAGTCATTTTGTAAAAACCACTTTTTGAACTCAGAGGGTCCCAAAACGGATATTTCCACAAAATCTCAACATCGAATTTTTTTGCGATCATTATACCAATGAATACTTAAAGTATTCATTGATTATACTTTCTCTATACTATTTAAAATAATTTAAATATGTATAAAATAATTCACGGAGTTTATAGTTAGAAACCTTTACTAATACACCTTGAAAGCGAACAACCTTTTCTGTCTTTTGCCCACCATTGGCGGTTTATGAATTTAGAACATAATGAGTAACTATATTAAATTTTCAGTAGTTTTTACCCCAAAATATCGTTATTACCCGTCCCGCCCAAGTTATTTATTAGAAGATAAATTTAAATTTGCCGAGTGTAAAAACGGGAATGAAGTGATAATTTCAAATAAACAATATTTTGATTACAAAGTTTTCTCGCTGTGTTCAGCGGAGAGGTAAAATAATAGAACCTACTTTTGTAAAACATTGTTATTACACTCCTTCCAGTCGGAAGGGGAGAGAGATTTATTTTGCAGCACTGTTCTGCACAATTACCAAATGAACTAGGACGAAGTAACGTCTATAAGCACAGCTGCTGGCTTTTCCAATTTTATTAAGGATACTATTGTCTAGAACCAACATCCTGGAATTCAAGAGGAATTATATTTGTAATGGATACATACAATTCTGATATTATATAACGGATGCATTTATTTATTTAAGTCAACTTCCTGGTCTCGTTCCAGTTTCTACTATAAGTACACTTATTAAAACTTCACCATTAATACTTTTGTTATATGATCAAAATATCAACAACTGCAAGCAAACCTAGCTCTCTGGTTGAGAAGTGCGCAAAATAAAATAAATCCAGTAAAAAACATATATTGAATTATTGATTTGTACTTGCTGTAGCGATTCTGCTACAAAATTGCTCGACTACTCAGAATATGCTTTTCCTTCTCTCCGAACTAGCAGAAGGGTGCAGCTAGTAAGAGAGTCAAACAAACATAACACTTAAATGATACACCAATGGCGCACTGACGGGGGAGACGAATGAGACCTCCCCCTCCCCCCAGAAAGTCTTTTTAGTAAAATGCTTTATGTTTCAAACTAATCGATTGTTAAATACGTAGTCGATATGCAACTAAATAATCGGTATCAGATAACTGCCACATACTTTCTCCCAGTTGAAACTTTACACCTTCTTAAGAGTAGCATTGGAGGTGGTTATTTAAAATTGCAAAAGTAGGACATACCATGGAAAATATTAAGGGTCGGCTCTAGTAAGACAGAAAGCAACCTGCGACTCCCTATAGCGGCGGTAGGTTACGCGGACATTGCTCATCCTAAATCCATTTAAAACCCGCAATTATTCAAATAGCGTTTTTTTAAAAATACCAAAATCTTTGGGACGAAATTCTTCATTCGAATGGCTTGGTAATTTTTCGCTATAATTAATAGTTACAAAGTAAAAAATATTTAAAATCACCCTATAACGGTAGTAGGTTACACGGACATTGCTCAGCCTAAATCCATTTAAAACCCGCAATTGTTCAAATAGCGTTTTTAAAAAAATACGAAAATCTTTGGGACGAAATTCTTCAGGCGAATGGCTTAGTAGTTTTTCGCTATAATTAATAGTGACAACATAAAAAAATATTAAAAATCAATGTTTTAAATTGTTAATAAATATTAAACAAAATATTTTTCTTAATTTTTAAAAAGCCATTTGCATGCATATTGACCATAGCTTTAAAATGACATATCGTTTATAATTTTCCGATCAAAAATAAAGGAAAAATTTGGATTTTAATTTAACATTGGTCTTATGGAGTGTCAGCCAACATGGCTGACAGCTAGAGCCGACCCTTAAATGCATGTAACACACATCCATATTATATTATTATTATTATTATTATTAAAACTATTCGATCGATTTCAAACAAATTTGCACCAAACATGTCAATTAGGCCTGTATAGATGCACGAAAAAAGGTTTTGAAACATTTTGGAAAAAAACTCCGTTTTTGGCCAAATTGTTATTATTGTTATAACAATTAACAATTATTATTGTTATTGTTACCTAAACGAGAATTTTTAGAAAGATGCGGTTTTTGCCTAAGGTAGGGTACATTAACGGCTACAAATAAGCCAAATTTTATCAAAATCGTTAGAGCCATTTTGAGAAATTTTGATTTTTCTCGCTTTTTGGCCATTTTGGGGGAGGGGGGTAAAACACCTTAAAAATCAAAAATTTGAAAAAATAAATACTTCTGGATTTATTCCAGAACTAGACCTACATACCAAATTTCATCAAAATCGGACCAGTTCAGGAAATCATATTTATTTCTAAAAGAACGATTATTTTTTCGTGATTACATTACGAATTCAATCATAAATGTAATTTTAATTTCTTCCCCCTATACGCAGTATATGGAGAAAGTATTGTTTTCGTCCAAATTTTCGAATTTGAATTTTTAGCGGAATTATCTGTTCTGGTGCTCCCTGAACCCCCAAAAATTGTTTAGTGGAATTATCTGTGTTGGTGCTCCTTGAACCCAAAAATATTTTTAGTGGAATTATCTGTTTTGGTGCTCCCTGAATCACAAAAAAATGTTTAGTGGAATTATCTGTGTTGGTGCTCCCTGAATCCAAAAATATGTTTAGTGGAATTATTTGTTTTGGTGCTCCCTGAACCCAAAAAAGTGTTTTTTTTTTTTGTGATGTCTGTCCGTGTGTCTGTGTGTCTGTTAGGATGTGTACAGAGCTGGAGACCATACCAACGGTCCGACTTTGATGAAATTTGATATGTAGGTGTAGTTCTGGAATATATCCAGACGTTTTTTCTTTTTTCAAACTCTCTTTCTAAAAACTCTCGTTTAGGTAACAATAACAATAATAACAGATTTTTGGGTTTTTTTTTGCCAAAAAGGGGGTTGTTTTTCAAAAATTTTCAAAACCTTTTTTCGTGCATCTATACAGGCTTAATTGACATGTTTGGTGCTAATTTGTTCGAAATCAATTGAATAGTTTTAATAATAATAATATAATATGGATGTGTGTTACATGCAATATTTTCCATGGTATGTCCTACTTTTGCAATTCTAAATTCCTATGTTACTCTTGGGAAGGTATAAAGTTTCAACTGGGAGAGAGAATGTGGCAGTTATGTGGCACCGTTTATTTAGTATAGTGATATTCAATATTTTACTATCAATGTTCAAAAACTAGTCCTTTCACAAGTTCTTAAAGTTACTAATTTGTTTAAACATTTCATCATTTTAACTCAAAACATATCATGTTAGGTTACTAACAATTAAATGCCAGAAATTAAATAAGATTATTATTTAATTTTTTAGGTATACCACACTGTTCCAAGAATATAGTGAATAAAACACCAGTTAATGTTTTGCCACTCTAAATAATTTCGCGTAGGATTCCTATAATGAAAACAATATCTGTTAAGTGTTTGTGAAACTAACTGTTTCAAAATCCAGAAATAAATATAACACTTCAAATTGGGGAGTGTGAAATATAACGACTGTAAAGAGCGTTTCCACACCCTCAATCCACCTGGGGGCAATAAACGTTATAATCTTATAGATCTATACCCCCCCCCCCCCCTTTGGTTGGTCAAGTCGCATCGATAACATGCCATTTAAAAGAACACGCTTAGTTGCTTCAAATGTATTTAGATGCATAGCAAAACAAATACGTATCCAAATTATGTTATGAAACTTAATCCACGAGTGCTCAGCATGCCATCCTCTTTGTCCCTCCCCCAAATATCTTGAGAGATAACGCCGAAATATTACTAAACTCGGACAGTAACTAGGCGGTGGCAAACGGCAAATGTACAAAACATTACGACAAATGAAAAAACATAAAAATAAATACATGATACGAATGTTTTAATAAATTAATTTGAATTACTTGCATTTAAGTGTTTTCTTGCCTATACGTTTGTTGTAAAAATAGACAGTTACTTTTTATTATGTTGAAAAAATGAAATCTCTTTTTATCTTTTAATTTTAAGGTTTCGGATGTATATTTTAGCTATTAATAATAACTGATTTTTGGGGGTTTTTTGGCCATAAAAAGGGTTGTTTTTAAAAAAAAAAAAAAAAAAAATATATCAGTTATTTTTTTATAAAAAAACGGCTTTAACTATTTTGATAAAATTTGGCTTATTTGTAGCCCTTAATGTACCCTACCATATGCAAAAAACCGCATCTTTCTAAAAATTCTCGTTTAGCTAATAATAATATTAATAACTGATTTTTTGGGGTTTTTGGCCATAAAGGGGGTTGTTTTTCAAAATTTTTCAAAGACTTTTTTCGTGCATCTATACAGGCCTAATTGACGTGTTTGGTGCAAATTTGTTCGAAATCGATCGAATAGTTTTATCTCTAGCTAATAATAATAATATTTATTAATAAATCTCCTAGATTAAAATCACCTCTCCTACCCCTCCTACAATCATGAAGTCGCTATGAATCTGTTTAATAATTTAAATATGTTTGTGAGAAAGTATGTGCCAGTTTCTGGTACCGTTTATTTTGATGGCTATACAAAAATTGTTTTGTTAACTTGATACTACACTGATACTGAACCGGTAGTTTTACCATGTTATTTGACCAAACTGTTATTTCCATCTGCCTACCATACTAAACTAATAATCCTACCCCAGTATTACACTAAATATCTGGGTGTTGTATTATATTTTCATCGATCGAATAGTTTTTTCTCTAGATATAATAATAATAATAATAATAATATTTATTAGTTAATGTCCCACTTTAATAAATCACCTCGCTTACCCCACCTACAATTATGAAGTCACAGTGAATCATAATAATAATAATTTAAATAATTTAATTTTCTGTTTAATAATTTAAATATCTTTGTGAGAAAGTATGTGCCTACTTGACATGTTTGGTGCAAATTTGTTCGAAATCAATCGAATAGTTTTATCTCTAGCTAATAATAATAATATTTACTAATAAATCTCCTAGTTTAAAATCACCTCTCCTACCCCTCCTACAATCGTGAAGTCGCTATGAATCTGTTTAATAATTTAAATATGTTTGTGAGAAAGTATGTGCCAGTTTCTGGTACCGTTTATTTTGATGGCTACACAAAAATTGTTTTGTTAACTTGATACTACACTGATACTGAACCGGTAGTTTTACCATGTTATTTTACCAAACTGTTATATCCATCTACGTACCATATTAAACTAATAATCCTTCCCGACTATTATCCTACAATCTGTGTGTTGTATTATATTTTCATTACAATAATATCACTACTAGAATTGTACGTTTAAAACAATTTAATGGGTCCTTTACGCATAATTAACGCGTGTTTGTGTATTCACTTTACATTTTAACTACAAGGATCACACGAAAGTAATAAATGATCAACGTATCAGGATCTAAATCAAACAAACACTATTCACTATTTTCAAACAAAACTAACACTTTATTGCAATGTAATTAGCCGAAATAACACTAGCGACGGGAACGGTTCACTTTGTGTAATGGGTTTTGTGTGTTGATTGTTTTATTGTGAGAATGCCGATTGTTGATCCTGCACTCCAGTCTTGGTCATTTTGTGTTATATAACCGGTTCAAAAACACGCAAGACCGGGTTTTGCATAATTCGTATCCTTTCAACCGTGAATTACTGTCGGATTTAACAGAAAACTGATAAATGTAATTTTAAAGCTAATACAGTTATTTTGTTAATGGAGCTGTTAATGGACATTGCGCATAAAGCTTTTAGACTGCTTTAGATTGAACTAGGCTATGCTTGTAGTGTACGATAGTGTTTGATCCTTTATTCACAAACAGGTGAATAAATTATGTTAATAAATTCATAAAGCGTCTTTCAAAAGTACAAGGAGGCTATAATTCCACGACAGATTCAGTTGCTGTATTTGGTACATTTTATTCTGCGTTCTGGTTTTCATTTTAAACTGTTATTTTATACACGGACTAGTTGCACGCATACCCTGTGTGCTAGCTTCACAGGGACAATTGTGTTTGAAATAATTTAACGGGACCTGTGTTTTTAGGAAGAACGATTTATGAACAGGAATAGTTTACTGTCACGCACACAATAACAATTTCCTTATGATAACCATTCTCTGTTATGCGCGGCTAGATTCTTCAACCGGCTTCCACTTGGTCATGTGGAAGGGGTGGTTGCCATTCTGTTTCCCAAGTTCCTGGTCTCGTAGGGGTGCATGTTTCGGGAAGTATTTTTGTTTACCTAATACGATTTTTATTATTGGGTAACAATTTAATTCGATCAACTCACGAAAAAGTTCAGCTGCGTGATCGAACTATTATATTTTTTTATTGCCGTGATAATACACCTTCTTTGACAATTATATCTTTTCTTATGAGAAACATAAAGAATAAATATTGTAATAAAGTTAAATATTTTCAATTTTAAGAATTATTAGAAAGATGCGGTTTTTTGCATATGGTAGGGTACATTAAAGGCCAAATTAAATAAGCCAAATTAAATAAGCCAAATTTTATCAAAATCGTTAGAGCTGTTTTTTTATAATAAAATAATAACTGATTTTTTGGGGGGTTGTTTTTCAAAAAATTTCAAAACCATGTTTCGTGCATCTATACAGGCCTACTTGACATGTCTGGTGCAAATTTGTTTGAAATCGATTTAATAGTTTTCGTTCTAGCTTTGTATACATACAGACACACATACAGACATAAATTCATACAGACATACATACAGATATACCGACATAAAGTCAGACATTTTGTAAAAAACACTTTTTTGGACACAGGGGGTCCCAAAACGGATATTTCCACAAAAATCTCGATTTTTTCGCGATTACTATACTTTCTCTATACTATAGTATAGTGAGAAAGTAAAATGGGATTACCAGTTTTGAATGGCACCAAAGTAGAGCCACTAGTACACAAGTTTGGTATAATACACACAACTCTGATGGAATTACCAGTTTTCATGCAAACGAAGATTACCAGTTACTATTCAGATGGCACTACCAATTTATTTACAACCAAGAAACCATTTAAGGATACCAGTTTGTATAGTTTTCAGATGGGACTAAACGTTTTGTATAGTTTCCAGATCGGACAGCCAGTATCCTACAATACTCCAGAGGAGAATACTAGTTTGCATAATGCCCAGTTGGGACTACAAGTTTACATTCGGTCCAGATGAGAATACTAG
>JAGFPH010000593.1:98993-134650 GCA_018207615.1 Philaenus spumarius
GTTTACATTCGGTCCAGATGAGAATACTAGTGTTATTTTTTACTCAGATGAGAACACCAATTTTGCATAATACCCAGTTGGAACTACAAGTTTAAGCAGAAACAATAGAACTACAAACTCAGCATTCACAGACCATTTAATTGATAACATGCATTCTTACACCAGCATACAGGATAATATGTCAGTGATACATAAAATAAATAAAGGCCACACCATGAACGTCATTGAAGAATATGAGATTTATAAACACCACAAAAGCAATCCAGAAAAAATCTTAAATGAAAAATTGAATTTTGCTTCCAATTGCCTTTATGATATAATATTTTGCCAACAGCATACAATCAACGAGACAAAGCAAATCTAGTAGGGCACAAGGTACAATCTGATAAGAATAGAACAAAGCTGCACCTTTATCTTTCTAAATCAGTCTTGAAGGAAGTACACTAGAATGAGGTACCTCTTAAGTGTAGCAAATCTGAACAAACCTATTTATTTATGTGACGTGTACAAAAAATGTACGAAAATATGTGTAACTTTATGTGTTGTGTATATATAAGTGTTTAAGTGTACATAGATAGCTGGCCTGATGATGCTGCCTGTGGCAGTGAAACATGTAGCCACATAAAAGGTAAAGAACAAATACTGACTACATTTGACAAAATATAAATAATACTAGGGGAGACCCCTGCGTGCTCCGCACGCCAACCCCCGGTGCGACCTTCTAAAAACATATGTTATGTTTTATTTATAATAAAAGTGTAGGATTAATAATAACCTCAAAACTAAGATGGTAAATATTGTTAAATGTTCAAATCAAATTATTTCTTATATTTTATAACAGCAGTAATAACAAAGGTTAAAAGAACCAGTACCTAAGGCTCAGATCTACACTTAATCAAAAACCTAACAAAAAAGTTATAAATAATAACCTCAAAACTAAGATGGTAAATAATGTTAAATGTTCAAAACAAATTAGTTCGTAAATTTTATAATTTGAATAAATAATTCATTTCCTCCCTTATAAAAATCAATATTTACTTCCACAAAGCAGCTGTATTAGTTAGTTTCTTATTATAAACAGCTGTTTTGTATTAAAATGTTTTTATAACCTTCTGAATACTGTAATCATCGTTATTTACATCCACGAAATCAGCTGGATTAGTTTGTTTCTTATTATAAACAGCTGTTTTGTATAGAAATGGTTTTTAAATATTTTCCATGTTAATCTTATGGGAAAACGCGACCTTTGAGATTAGCTCACGCCATTAAGGATAAGAATTTTTGACATCTAAAACCTTATTGCAAAACTACGAAATGAGACGAATTTTTTGAAACCTCAAACATTAAAATTGGTCCAGAAATAAGGGAGAAGTTGTGTTTACAAAAAACGGCTTCACGTATTATATATAAAGATATATATATAATATATGTAGTTCTAAGGCTATCAACAATGAATATAACTTCCTATAGTGATCGCAAAAAATCGATCTTGAGATTTTTGTGGAAATATCCGTTTTGGGACCCCTTGAGTCCAAAAAAAAAAGGTTTGTACAAAATGTCTGTCTGTATGTCTGTATGTATGTCTGTATGCCTGTATGTATGTCTGTATGTATACAAAGCTAGAGCGAAAACTATTCAATCGATTTCAAACAAATTTGCACCAAATATGTCAAGTAGGCCTGTATAGATGCACAAAAAACGATTTTGAAAATTTAGAAGAAAAAAAATCCAAAAAATAAGTTAATGTTTTTTATAAAAAAACGGCTCTAACGATGTTGATAAAATTTTGCTTATTTGTAGCCTTTAATGTACCCTACCATATTCAAAAAACCGCATCTTTCTAAAAATTCTCGTTTAGCTAATAATAATAATAATAACTGATTTTTGGGGGTTTTTGGCCATAAAGGGGGTTGTTTTCAAAATAATTCAAAACCTTTTTTCGTGCATATATAAAGGCCTAATTGACGTGTTTGGTGCAAATTTATTCGAAATCGATCGAATAGTTTTCTCTCTAGATAATAATAATAATATTTATTAGTTAATCCCCAACTTTAATACAAAATCACCTCTCCTACCCCACCCTACAAGTCACAGTGAATCTGTTTAGTAATTTAAATATGTTTGTGCGAAAGTATGTGCCAGTTCCTATTACCATTTATTTGTAAACCATTAAGAAACTATGTATTTACCATTTTGTCGGGATTTTAAAAACGTCAGAAATGTTTAAATCTGTTAGTACTATTAGAAGCCACAGCAACTCCAAGCTGCCGAACAAACAATAGAACGCTACATAAACTGAACCCCGACACTTAGCCTTCCAGGACTGAATATTTAATATATTCATATCCTTTCCATCTTGTCCATGTAGCGGAAACGTGGCTGTCCCTTGGGACTCTTCCATGTTAAATATGTTTCGCTGTTGTTAAATTCATTGTTATATTGTTTAGTAAGTTAGGACATTGCTAATTGAGTTGTGATATTTTAAAACTAGTCACGGCAATGCTAAATCGTTTATTAGTATAATTATGTCAAATGTATTCATTGTTTGTTAAATATGTTAAACAAGTTGTTAAAAACTTTATGGCAGGTCCTTTGCTCTGTTGTCAAATTAGTTATACGAGTATTATACCTATTTTACAAAGTATTTCTTATTCATAATATTTTATACATTCGTTGTCAAATAAGTTTTGAAATTAATTATTAAATAAGTTGCATTATTGATAAATAATGTATACCGTTGTATTTAGTGTTGTATTCAAATGAATTATATTATTTGTTGTTGATCATGTTGTTAAACAAATTGTATCATTGTTAAATACTTTATATCATTGCTAAATCCGTTTCATGTTATCAAACCAAGTATATTAGACTTACTACATTGTACTATTGTCAAAGTTCTCATATTATTATTAAATGAATTATGTTACTATTGATAAACCGATATTGTTAAATACTTTATTTAATCATAGTACATCTGTACCGTGTCTAACTTACCCTTATATATCATAAATCTTTCAAGACCGTAGCCAGGAAAACATTTCGGGGGGGGGGGGGGGGGGTGGGGTCAGGACCGGGGATTTGAATTTAACACGCTCACTGCTAACACGTACACTAACAAGGACGCACATGTAAGCTTGACACTGAACACTATGAGAAGCGGCCGACGCACAGTGCATTGCACGCCAACCCCCATATTTTAAGTATTTTCAATACACAGTGTATTGCGTGCTTCGCACGCCAGCCCCCGTATTTTCAAAACAAAGACTATTTTCAATACAAAGAGCATTTTGCGTGCTTCGCTCGCTAATTGTAAGCCTATGTGCTATGGACTCACATGTGCTTCCGCTTTAAAATATTAGTGATTATTACGTAGAAAGGTTCAAAAATAGAAAATAAAGCAATGTCTACTCATTTAAGCTATAAATATAAAAATTAAAAGGTCAGCTCCTATCATAGGAAATACGAAATTTACTTACCAGTTAACCTTATTTCAGACCAACACGTAATTAAAAGTAACTCTCACAGTTCTATGCGTTTTCTAAAACTGTTTTGAATAATTTAGACTAGGAAGCATAATTAATTGTTATATCTGTTATTTCATACAGCTAATTAATATGGCAGTGCAAATCAATGTAGCAAACTCGTTCTCCCACTGCGCAATTGAGTTATTCAGTCAATGCTTTAACATAACTACTCTCTGATCAACCTCAGCCAATTGGCCATCTAACATCAAAGCTGCTGCGAAATCATCTATTTTTTATTTTTTTATTTATAGAGATATAAATTTGTCTTTTTTTAAACGCCTAATAAATCAAATATGTTTTTGTCCTAATACTGGATTAAAAACAATCGTTCCAATTGGATCCGACCTTAAAATGTCGGCAAAGCACTTTTATGTATATTATGCATCTAGTTTTATTTTATCTATATATACAAAAGCCAAATCCACTGACTCACTGATCACGATTTCTCAAAAACTCCTGAACGGATTGGAACGAAATTTGGTATGTAGCTTCCTCTAGGGTCATAGGTGCTCACTATGAAAGGTTTTCAAAAATTTCGAAATTTTAGGGGGGTTTGAGGGGTCAAGTTACTAAATCACGATTTCTCTAAAACTACTGAACGTTTCGGAATGAAATTTAGTATGTAGCTTTTTCTAGGGCCGTAGGTGCTCACTAAGAAAGGTTTTCAAAAAATTCGAAATTTTAGGGGGTGTTTGGGAAGGTAAAAGTTACTAAATCACGATTTCTCAAAAACTACTGAACGGATTGGAACGAAATTTGGTATGTAGCTTCCTCTAGGGCCATAGGTGATCACTATGAAAGGTTTTCAAAAAATTCGAAATTTTAGGGGGAGGTTTGGGGGTGTCAAAGTTACTAAATCACGATTTCTCTAAAACTACTGAACGGATTGGAATGAAATTTGGAATGTAGCTTCCTCTAGGGCCATAGGTGCTCGCTAAGGAAGGGTTTTAAAAAATTAGAAATTTCAGGGAGGGTTTGGGGGCGGTCAATGTTACTGAAAAAAACAACCGAACGGATTGGAATGAAATTTGGTATGTAGCTTCCTATAGGGCCCTAGGAGCTCACTAAGAAAGAGTTTTAAAAAATTAGAAATTTTAGGGGGGTTTAGGGGGGTCAAAGTTAATAAAAATCCCCATAATAAATGCATAGTGTAATATATTTATTGGTATAGTATAGTTTTTCTTAATATACATTTAACTTTGATTTGTCTATCCGTGCAAAGCCGGATCGGGCCAGCTAGTTGTTGTATATTTATGATGTTCGCAATTATGAGTTAACAATTCATACAAACTAATAAAGAATATTTAGAAAAGTATATAAACAAAACATACCAACGGCTCTTTAGTTCCTTATGTGGTAATTAGAGCCAATATTACCTGCTGAACAATTTCCTCCTTTGCAATACACTAAATGGTTATAACCCTGACCGTACATCATTTTACAATTTTCAAAGTCGATAAATGTTTTTAAAACCACGGTCTTTCCTACTGCACTTTCCCTGTGAAATGGTAATGCGGTAATGTGACTCAAGGACGAATTCCGAGTACATTGTCCCGCCAGGCACAAAGATACGAATGTAATTGGAGGTTTGAATTGCTTTGTAGGGACAAAGGAAATGGAACCGTGTCACGCACGCGTGTCAACAAGCACGTCCGGGATAAGTAATACATTTCTGTCGTCTCGCTTTACGTGGATGTTTGTTGGAATTGTCAGTTACAGCTGGATGTATTGAGCAATGAACTCGACTTTGACTACAGAACAGTTGGTTGTGATTTGAATGTCATCTGATCAAACATAAACTAGGTAGGGACTAGCTTCAGGCGCTTTAAACAGAACGTTTTCTCCTTCGTACTGAAACTTTATTCAACAATATTACTTCTGGCGGAAACTTTTAAAAACGTTAAAAACTTATGTAAAAAGAAGTTTCAAAATAAATATAAGTGTTCATAAAAGAAAGCAAAATGGTAAATGTATGCCTAATTAAATCAATATCTAAACATGTCTATGCTATTTTCTCTTTCTTATCTATGTATATAAAATCCAAATACCACTCACTCACTGACTCATCACGAAATCTCAAAAACCACCAGACGGATTGGAATGAAATTTGGTATGTCGCTTCCCCTAGGGCCGTAGGTGCTCGCTAAGAAAGGTTTTCAAAAAATTCGAAATTTTAGGGGGGTTTGGGGGGGTCAAAGTTACTAAAAATCCACATAAGAAATACATATTTTAATATATTTATTGATTTATTTTTGTTGTTAATATACATTTAACTTTTATTTGTCTATCCGTGTAAAGCCGGATCGGGCAGCTAGTATACTCATCAAAATTGAATTCGGTTTTCCTACATTAGAAAATATTTAGACGTTTGCAAGAGTAAAATTGATATAAAGTAATGTGTTACCAATATAGTACGAAATCCGGTAAAGGTGAACGTATTTTGACAAAAGAATCTCTGGCATTACAAAGGTATTGTTTACAATACATAGGTTACGTAGAGACAACACATATTTATTCTGTAACTACCAGGTACCAGGCACTGTATGAAAGACTTACTTAAATAATTTATACAGGATGTTCATTTAAGTACTCATTTACTCATTCCGGTTCTGTCAATTTTGACTGTTCATAGAAGAAACATATTTTGAAAAACGAACTCACATCAACCAACGAAACTTCAATATGTGTAACGAGAACAATATATATGTTGCAGTATGTCAAATTAAAGATCATACAAAATATAAAACTATTGTAAAAAGAAAACTGAAATAGGCTAATTTAGAACGTCTATTTGCAGCTAACATTTTGAATAAAAAAACAATGGTGTAGAAGTTCTAGCATATTGTACACACAACTTAAACAACATTTGTGGAAATCTGTAATAAAACGTTTTCCTTTCTGGCGGTGTACGGACATACTATACTTGGGGGCGCACCTCCTTTCCCAACTTCGAATGGCTTTTATTATTAACACTTTAACTGCCAGCCCCTATGAGTGAAAATATACCTCCAGGCCAAAGAGTTTTAGTGTGCATTTTTGCCTTGGTGTGTGAAAATTAGATACACATGGCCTCTAGCCTCTGCAATATACATATTCCATACAACATAAATAACGTGTATTTCATATTACATTTTTGACTGTAGGTGAACTCAATCATTAAACACTAAATTTAGTTAGTAAGCACTAAATCTATGAATAAATTTACAAACAAACACTAAATAACTATGTACCACAAACCTAACCTATTCTTTTTCACATAGGCCGATATGGCATGCGTTGTAAACTGTTGTAAACACACATTCAGGGCTGCCAACGTAAAGACTAAATTAATACTGCTGTTCTGTGGGGCCAGAGGAGTTGAAAACAGCATTATATCTCTTTGGAAACGTGATCCTATTTAATACGTACATGTTTAAAAGTGGTGTAGACCGTGTACCGATCGGATACATGTGGCCTCCTGAGCAAATCATCAGCTGTGTATCTAATTGGATACACACGGCAGTTAAAGTGTTAAGGCGAACACAAGGTACGGCCATCATCGCTTTTTAAGCAAAGCTCCTAAACGTAGTAAAGTATATAACACGAAAATTAAACATATCATACCGGCCATAAAAGTGGTTAACGAAAATTAAGTCTGTACAAACTTGACAAATAACAGAATTACAATCGATCATCGTTGCGACTAAAAGAAAACAATAGAATTAAAACCATTAAAAAATTAGTTCGAATCTTAAAATTAGTTCACAAGAAAAAAACAGATAGCACCATAAACTTGAAACTTGTAATAGTAAAATATAACAAAAACAAAACGGCACAACATAAAATAAAATAATTCGATAACACAGCTGAACCGCTGACGTGAGTTGAGCTAATTTCCAAAATT
Organism: Philaenus spumarius; assembly: GCA_018207615.1. NCBI lineage: Eukaryota > Metazoa > Arthropoda > Insecta > Hemiptera > Aphrophoridae > Philaenus > Philaenus spumarius. The sequence continues at coordinate 106,401 of JAGFPH010000593.1, forward strand.
AAGTTTATATGTTTCAGGGTTTCAACCAACTATTTTTTGGTAAATTTGTCTAGTCACTAAGCGCTAAATAGATGGCTGCATGTACGATATAAAGGGTGACTAATTTAAGTGTGCCACCATTGGTATATCAGAAGCGACAAGATTTACAGGAAACTTTAAATGGGGGACTTCACCTACTTTTTAGTGGCCATTAAAAATATGAATTTGAAATTTCGAAAATATGCCGCCGTTTTTCAATAAACGCCTATTTTACTATGGAAACGCCTATTTTTTATGACGGATTTGGATTTTACATACAATTTTAAAACATTTTTATACTTGGTGTTTTTTTATATAAACGTAACCGTTTAGCCGCTAGGAGCGCTGAAAGTTTCAGGAACTCTTATTTCAACAATTTATTAAAGATTCTTATTTTCCATTTGCAAACAATAAAATTTAGCTCAAAGTGCAATATTGTTTACAATTTTTACTGGAAAATACTTATTTGCTAAATGTTTACAACTTTGACACGTTTTTCCATTAAAATTTGGAGTTAGGCGTCATATCATTTATTGAAAACTCATCATACTATTATCGAATAAACTATTACACCAGTTTCAATCACCTTGTATGCGGTTTTCCATTTAATTCTATTGTTTCAGTTTGTAAAACAGTATATGTATTCAATATGATCCGACATAATGCAAGATGAAACAGTTATGAATACAAGTTCGCAGAACATTAAAGGTTGACAAGCGACTTGACTTCTGGCTTACTTTACGGCCAATTATCCGCAACGGCAGTAAACTATGGGGTCGGGTAATGTATGCGGGGAAGGCTGCAATTTTGAAATCGTGCGCTGATGTAGACGTGTTTACCTGACGGAAAACTACTTGCAAGGTGAACTTATTATGTTTATCCCGTCGGAATGGTTTTAAATAATAAATAATGTACAAATCTTAAACCTATAAAATGTGTTTGATATATAAATAATCCAACTTGTATTAAAATATTTACTTCATAGATTTGAACAGTATTTTTTATAAAACATAACATTATTTATAGAGTAATTTTATTTTTTCTAAAACGGAGCAGATACAATACAAATTTAATATCTATATTCATAAAAATGTAAATGTTCGTTTGTTCAAAATCTCAAATCTCCGAAAGTTCTTCACCGATTACTTTGAAATTTTTACACAACATTACATTCGAACACAAGCAGGTTTGTATATACTTTTTTTTTAAATCAGCAGCATCTATTGTACATAAAACAAACAAAAAGTATTCTAAATGTTTAACAAAAATGTAAGGGCATTAAATATGTTTATTGGCTATAATAATAACAGTAATCAGCTGATTGCTATAATATTTAATTTAACACCTGATTTCAAACTTTGAAACAATTGTATTTCTAACTTTTAGATAAGGTTTTTGTAAAAAACGCCATCCGTTGGACGTAAAAACAACACAACCTATACTAAATATTGTATAAAAAGGGAGCGCCATAATAAATAATGATTAAATAAATTATGTTTAGTGTTTTTACAAAAATCAGCTGTTTGCTCAAACATTTCCATTAACGTATGATTTCAAAATTTGAAACAATTATTTCTATTTCTAACTTTTATTTAGAGTTTAGCTGAAGTATAGACCTGAGCGTTGCTAATTTTTTTAACCTTCATTATAACTGATGGTATAAAATATACGAAATAATTTGATTTGGACATTTAACATTATTTACCATCTTAGCTTTGAGGTTATTATTAATCCTGACTTTTATTGTAAAGAAAACATAACATATGTGCATAAAAGGATCCAAGTGGATAAAAGGATGCGGAGCACGCTGGGGTGTCCCTAGTTATAAATAAAACCGTAGAAAATTTACAAAAACGTTTTCGAAATCTATAAAAAATAAACTATTTATTATTAGGTACTATTTTTTAATTTATGTATTAGACTAAACTTTTTATTCATATCATCATTAGCGAATAAAAGTACATTAATTGTTATTATAAGTACATAAAAAGAACTCGCTAAATATCATACTTCGCAAAAAAATGCTGACATACCTCTTTTAATTTTGCTATTACAAAGCTAAATAACTCAAAAGTTCTATATTGCAATTAGAAAAATAATTTATATTTTGTTAAAATTTCAATTAATATTTCCGAGGTGAAAATTACGTTGGTGTTTATTATACATTCTAACCTTCAATATTTGTTTAAATTTTTAATGTTTAATGTCTAAAAATCATGACATAATTTACTATATTTTTCTGCACAAACTTTCTTATTAATACAGTTTAACAAAACCATCAATCAGATTTTAAAGGTACATCTTTATGGGAAAGCAATATGGTTAATTATTTGTACATATAGGTTAAATAAAACCTTATATAATAATCTTTAATAATCTTTAATAATAACCTTTTTTACATAATAATCAACAATATTGTTTCTTTGGTGCCTGGCAATCTTTCTGTATATTTGAATCTCCAGTCTTTGTTCGAACACCGGTGTAGAGGCGTTTGCCCCATCTAGCGTGCACATTAGTAACTAACTCGACTGCATTGAAACAGTATTCAACAGTATTTTATAATGGACGCTTTATCACGTCTAGACTTCTATCGTTTCTAAATTTGTTCTAAATACCTGCAACTAAACACAATTTCATTAAAGTTTTAATGCACATGGTTCCTAAAAATCCAATTTTGCACCACATTTCCCTAAGTCAATCTCATTTAAATGCTTGTTACCATTTATGTTTTATGTTTGTTACCATTTATGAGTTATAAGTTTGTAACCATCACTGATGATGATGACCTGGTCATCGGAACGCGTTTGAAGTATTAAACGTTTTTTCATGAGAATCTGTGTTCTGTTTTTTATTTATATACCAATTATGTTGCATTTTCTATTCTGATATTCTTGCGTCTTCCAAAAACCATGTCACACACATATTCAAAACAAATCGTGGCATTTTAATGTAATGTAAAATAACAAACAATTTATATTTCTGTGTAATATAATACATAGACGAATCTTCTAAAAACCATTTGAAACATAACCACATGTTTAACTAAATGGGGAAAATAAAAGTTTATTTTTGCAAGTATATTTTTTCCATACATATATGATGATTTTAAACCATTTTAATTAAAATAATAATCACATTAACAAAATGAATTGTCTTATTTTTTAATTATGAACACTTATGTTTGAGGAGGAGTAATACAACCTTTTTACAACAAAATAGATAGTACTGTAGCATGTAGCTAATATTGAGTGTAAAAACCACCTAGGTTTTTCGCCTTTTAAAAACCAAAAAAAAATATTGAGTATAACTTAAAATTTTTTTTTAAATTACCGACATTTGTAACAAATAACAATTTCCAATAAAATTAACGCTACCAGAAACTGGCACATACTTTCTCACAAACATATTTAAATTATTAAACAGATTTACTGTGACTTCAAAATTGCATTAAAGTAGGAGAGGGGAGGCATTAAAGTAGGAAAGTAACTAATATATAATATTACTATTAGCTAGAGAGAAAACTATTCGATCGATTTCAAACAAATTTGCACCAAACATGACAATTAATTAGGCCTGTAGAGATGCACGAAAAAAGGTTTTTAAACACAACCCCATTTTTGGCCAAAAACCCCTACAAATCTGTTATTATTATTGTTATTAGCTAAACGAGAATTTTTAGAAAGGTACTGTTTTTTTTTTTTTTTGTTTTTTTTTTTTTCATATGGTAGGGAACATTAACGGCTACAAATAAGCAAAATTTTATCAAAATCGTTAGAGCAGTTTTTTTATAAAAAAAAATTATAATTCATTTTTTGGTCTAAAAGGGGGTTGTTTTTCAAAATGTTTCAAAACCTTTTTTCGTGCATCTATACAAGCGTAATTTGACATGTTTGGTGCAAATTTTTTCGAAATCGATTTAATAGTTTTCTCTCTAGATTTGTATAGATACAAACATACAGACAGACATTTTGTAAAAAACACTCTTTTTTTACTCAGGGGTACCAAAACGGATATTTCACAAAAATCTCAAATCGATTTTTTTTCGATCAATATACTTTCCCTATACTATAGTATAGTGAGAAAGAAAAATTTACATATTAATTTCTCGCAAGTCAGACATTGTTTAAAAAGTTTTCTGAGTTTAACGGATGTTTATAGTAGCATTCTTTTTTCAAAAACGTGTGCTGATATGTGTTCGTTGTTGGCATCAAGTTTAAAGTTGTATTTAATTTACCTATGGTTTACCTTTAAAAATATGGATAGCGTTATTTCAAATTCCATCCGAAATAGGCTCGAATCAATCACACTTTATATTTCTACTTTTCATCTTTCTATATTGTGTTTTGATTTCATGTATGACTCTATGTGTGTATAAAATACATAATTGTGATGAATTTATGTTTGAATTTATCATTATGACATATGGAAAGTATACCCTACAAACACAGTATCATTACAGCATCCTGTCTTGACCTAGCTTACACCGTGCCATGACGTACTCCTACGTAAACGTAAAGACCGAATAGTTAAAGTATTAATTAAAACGTCCTCTAGGAATGTGCAAGATAATATGCAAACACACTGAAAATATAAAAATCGTTTCTAGCAAAACCAGTTATAAGCGCAGTGTTAATCAACTCTTTCATTAAAAAGAAGAAAATAAACTACAACTTTCATTTTAAAACTTTTCCCCTTGGTACATAATAAGTATTATTCACGGACAGAACGGAGTGGGGACGAGAGAAGTGTTCGCGTGGCCGTTCGCGTGTCCGAGTTTAAACGAGTCCGTCCGAACGCCGCCGAAGTGGAAGGAGCGTGGCTCGACGCATTCCGCCGGGTGCTGATGACCTTCTACTTCTACCGACCGCTCCGGTCTAACAATGACCACATTCCTTCGCATCCTGAGACCTGTCTAGTAGGCCTACAGGTTATCAAGTAGTTACTGGTTTATTGTGAACAACATAATCAAACTTTCAATAATTTATCTGTTCGGTCCCGGTAAATCTATGAGCCACAGATGAAAAAGAATTATGTGGTTGTTTATGCCTTCATCGCTGCAGAAGTTTAGAATCATTAATTAAAAACTGTTTAAACAACACACGTTTCTCTTCTATCTTCTAATTCAGTGTAATAAATTATGTATTAAAACAAAAATAAACTCAACTTTAATGCAGTAATCAATTATTCAAAGTTTAAAAAAACTTTGTTAAGAAAAACAATTGTCAATAGCATTTTCTTTCATTTCACTGCACCGATCAAAGTGATTACTAATACCAACAAATTCTCCATACGTCCTATGGAATTATTTTTTCAGATCATTTAAAAACGTGTTTATAATCTATCTATATTTCTATACTAATATTATGTTTTCAATGTATTTTAGATTTTAGTTCAACGTTATATTAATTTCCAATTTAATTTTCTGTTATTGTTATTATTAATATTTTTGACTAAATTATAATTTGTTGTATGTATTATAATGTAATTAATTGTGTTATGTAAAATTAGATGTTAGTTAGGTGGTAGAGAGGACTAGACAAGACAGTCCTAACCTCGCCGCACACAAGAATAAAGGCAATTCTATTCTATCTGTTGTGGCATCGTAGTTCCCAAACGAGTAAACCGATTTTGATTAGGGTTTTTTTTAAAAGGTGACTTGATCGAGAGTGATTTTAGCTGTGATTCAAGAAAATCGTTCACCCGTTAGGGGTTTTTTTAAATGTTTTATTACCAAATTTCCATAGGAAAAATGAGCTATTACAGTGGCCCTTATGGTAAGACCCAAGGTCGGGAGTTGCAAATGAGCACCGATCATGGTCCCCAGAACACGTTTTGGGGTGTCATTAAAAATCATATATATATGTATATTTGCGAACACATATATACTTATATATATATATATATATGTGTGTGTGTGTTCGCACTCTAGCGGACGCGTTTTAAGTCCGATTTGGTTTAAACTTGGTACACATGTTGGTTGTCTACGTCGCTCGGACGAGTTCGTTAGCCAAAAAATCCAACAATCGAAAGTAACACTTTTTTGAGTTTCTTCCTACGAGAATGATGATTTTTTTAGTTTTTTCTACAAATGTAAATTTAGGATGTTCTTCTGCACATTTTGTCTTTTTAAGCGACCTTATACCTCGTTTGGTTCCCCCAAAATCGATCAAAACGTAAAACCCCCGGTTCAAACCCATGTGATGGATTCTACCGTGGGGTTGGCGTGCGAAGCACGCAATGGATTGTGTGGGGGTTGGCATGCGAAGCACGCAATTCATTGTGTATTGAAGATACCCCCAATATGCGGAATGGCGTGCGAACCATTTTGCAGCCATTCAGCACCGTCGTGAATAGACCTATTTCCCAAATTGTTGGTTGAAACCCTAAAACATAGGCCTATAAACTTAATTTTGGAAATTTACTCAACTCACGTCAGCGGTTCACCTGCGTGGTCGAATTATTTATCTGTTACAAATGTATGGTAATTTTAATTTACGAAATAAATAAGAAAACAACCGTAGTAATGGGATTTCCTTTAAAAATTGTTTTTGCCCAATCAAACAGTGTTGTTTAAAGAGCTTTGAATAGGGTTTACAAGGATTATAATCTATAGTTGGTTTTTTATAATTCTTCATCCAGTATATGTTATGTGTGTACAAGCGATTATATGTGCTCACTTAATCACATTATTGCTCCCAGTTTCTTCTTCGCCTTCTTAATATCATCTTCTACAAGTTTACATAAACTCAACAGGGCAGTGAAACGTGGTCATAGATGATATACCATCTAGTTAGCAAAAACATCTGTTTTTAGTGGGTTTTTTTAACGCAAACATTGGTCACACGATACCAGCTTACAATTGATTCCGTTGAGCTAGACTGCTAGTGCAAAGCGTTGCTCGAGTGCGGATTATCAAACAACTATTTGCAAAGAACCTGTTGTATTTCTTTTCTGTAGACTTCTCTGTAGTAATCACTGTTACCGTTCACTGTAGTTCTAGTGCTATAAGAATACATCAAATATTCAAAAACTGAATAAACAGAATCAACTACCAACCCTGACTACGCTGATCAAATATTGTTTATAATTATGCATAGTAATTATTTCGATTTAAACTCTTGTACATTTCAACCTACAAAAACACTGTTTCTAATAAATATAAATAAATAAACGGTACCAGATAACTGCCACATACTTTCTCCCAGTTGAAACTTTATACCTTCCCAAGAGTACAATAGAAGTTGGTTATTTAGAATTGAAAAAGTAGGAAAATAGTACCATGGAAAATAATTACATTGTTATTATTATTATTTAAAATGTTCCATCGATTTCGAACAAATTTGCACCAAGCATGTCAATTAGGCCTGTATAGAAGCACGAAAAAAGGTTTTGAAAAATTTTGAAAAACAACCCCGTTTTTGGCCAAAAACCCCCAAAAATTAGTTATTATTATTATTACCTAAACGGGATTTTTTAGAAAGATGCTGTTTTTGCATATGGTAGGGTAAATTAAGGGCTAAAAATAAGGCAAATTTTATTACAATCGTTAGAGTAGTTTTTGAGAAATTTAGATTTTTCTCATTTTTTTGGCAATTTTTGGGGGGAAACCCACTTAAAAATCAAAAATTTGAAAAAATTAAAACAATGCCTGGAGATATTCTAGAACTACACCTACATACCAAATTTCATCAAAATCGGACCGTTGGTATGGTCTCCAGCTCTGTACACATCCTTACAGACACAAGGACAGACATCACCAAAAAAAAACCTTTTTTGGGTTCAGGGAGCACCAAAACAAATAATTCCACTAAAAATATTTTTGGGTTCAAGGAGCACCAACACAGATAATTCCACTAAACATTTTTTGGGGGTTCAGGGAGCACCAAAACAGATAATTCCACTAAAAATTCAAATTCAAAAATTTGGACGAAAACAATACTTTCTCAATATACTACGTATAGGGTGGAGAAAGTAAAAATGTAAATGTACATTTAATAAATAACTAATGAGCTTGACTTGTGAGAAAGTAACTTAGATAAAATAAAACCTGAACACAAAATCTCACAATAAATACGTTTACTAACCTCAAACGCGTTTCAACGACAATTCAGTATGATCAGTTATAGTTTGGTTACTGTAGCCCGTGCATCACTGAGGATGGCGACATTGTCGTTGAAACGCGTTTGAGGTTAGTAAACGTATTTATTGTGAGATTTTGTGTTCAGGTTTTATTTTATCTAAATGTACATTTGTTCAAAATCACAAATCTCTGAAAGTTCTTCACCGATTACTTTGAAATTTTTACACAACATTACTTTCGAATACAAGCAGGATTTATATATACTCTTTTTTAAACATCATCATTTATTGGACATAAAAACAACATAACGTATACTAAATATTTAACAAAAATGTGAGCACCATTAAATATGTTTATTTACTATAATAATAACAATAATCAGCTGTTTGCTGTAATACTTCCATTAACACCTGATTTCAAACATTGAAAAAATTACAGTATTTGCATTTCTAACTTTTAGGTTAGGTTTTTGTAAAGAGCGCCATCTGTTGGACGTAAAAACAACACAAAATATTGTATGGAAAAGGAAGCGCCAAAATAAATAATTATTAAATATTTTTAGTGTTCGTACAGCAATCAGCTGTTTGCTAAAATATTTCCATTGAACAGTTGATTTCAAAATTTAAAACAATTACTGTATTTCAATTCCTAACTTTTAGGTAGAGTTTTGTTTAAGTGTAGACCTGAGCATTGCTGATTTTTTAACCTTTATTATAACTGGTGTAAAATAGTTTTACTAATAAAACGCTACACTATCCCTGAATAACATAGGTTATAATTCATATTTTTTAAATATTTTTTATTTCAATATTTGTAAATTTACCCGGAAAAATAACAGATAAAACAGCTACTTGCTCCAATATTTCCATTAAGAGCTGATTTCAAACTGTGAAGCAATTATTCGTATTTCTAACTTTTAGGTTAGGTATTAAACCTGAGACTTGCTGGTTCTTTTAACCTTTATTAAAACTGCTGTTATAAAATATACGACATAATTTGATTTGGACATTTAACATTATTTACCATCTTAGCTTTGAGATTATTATTAATCCTAACCTTTATTGTAAAGAAAACATAACATATGTGTATAGAAAGGGTCCAACAAAGGAGCACGCAGGGGTCTCCCTTAGTTTCTAATAAATTTTGGAATTTATTAGACAAGGCGCTGAAAATATTGTTTTCTACTATAATTGAGATGCATGAAATTTTTACTGTTCCTTGCCCATTCTGGTTTTTTCTTAGTTCATGTTATTTGGTTCGGATATTGTATTACTTTCGTTAATAATACTAATGTAGCCAAGAATTAAGTGAAACTGTTATAGCATTAATATAGCTAACGAAAGCACAAGCTTTTGACCGCGTGTGAAGGTTTTTCGTAAAGAATATACGCTTTAATTAGTTTTATTAGTTTTTTCCATTTCAGTTACTGGATACTTTATTTTATTTCTTCGTTATTTATAATTGTTTTCACTTTAAGGGCAGACCGACTTCCATAAGAGCATAATGTTAACTAGGTTACACATATCTCTGGTTCAGTAAGAGCTAGAGTAATTTTTTTAAGATTAGGTCTTTGCCTGGTTTCTATCAGGAGTTTTTGTTTTTATTTTTAAAAAAATATTTTTTATTCAGCAAATATATATAATTTTGAAAAATCCTCATGTTAGGAACTAATATTAGTGGAAAAACATCACGTAAAAATTTCATGATACACCCAGTAGTTCTTGAAAAATGTGTCACGAAAGTTTAAAAATGACAAATTTCGGATAACCACAAAAACAGCGGAAAACATACTTTACATACTTGGCTTTAATAACACACCTAAAAATGAATGCAAGCTGTTTTTGTTTATTTTTTATTGAAAATGTATAAGAAGATATTTATAAAGTGTAGTATATCGTTGGAAAGAGGACATTCTGAAGAATAATAATTAACAAAAAACCAAAAATGAATAAAAATTATTATTTTTTAGATTGGGCTGCCCTTTAACTTCCTTTATTATTTTAATGTGTTATATATGAAATTATTATTGAGTAAATACATTTTATTTGATGATTGTTCTCACTTCATTCAGCATTCAAATAAAAATAAGAGCAGTGTTTTGTTGCACGACTGAATATTTTATGATTTATTCGATTGAAAATTATTCATATTGCAAAACATGAAAATAATACAGTTCTCTAATTTATACTAATATTATAAAGAGGTAAAAGTTGTTTGTTTGTATGTAGGGGGTAATCTCTGGAACTACTGAACCGATTAAAAATAGAGTTTTACTAATATAAAGCTACACTATCCCTGAGTAACATAGGCTATAATTAATTTTGATAAAAACCTTTTTATTTCAATATTTGTAAATTCAGTCGGGAAAAATGATTAGGTTAGGTCTAGACTGATGAACCAACACATGTATATACATTCATTACCATAGCAACAAATTGAATAAATCAACAGATAAGACAGCTGTTTGCTCTAATATTTCCGTTAACAGCTGATTTCAAACTTGGAAGCAATTATTTGTATTTCTAACTTTTAGGTTAGGTTTTTTATTAAAGTGTAAACAGGAGCCTTGCTGGTTCTTTTAACCTTTATTATAACTGCTGTTATAAAATCTACGAAATAATTTGATTTGAACATTTAACATTATTTACCAGCTTAGCTTTGGGGTTATTATTAATCCCATACCTTTATTATAAAGAAAACATAACATGCTTATCTGTATAGAAGGTTCCAACGGGGTTGACTAGGGGTTTCACTTAGTTGCTAATAAATTTTGATATAGATATTATTCAAGGCAAAAAAGCATAAATTGGTGAATTATTGTTATTTTCCCAACTAGCCTAATAGAGACATTTTGTTGTTAATGTTTTATATTTTTCCTTTCGATCCTATTTTTACCCATCGGGGCAATTAGGTTAGTAGAATTTTTCTCACCGACAACTTTCCACGACACGTTGAGCAAACAAACAACGATCCCCTTGTAATAATCCTTGTAGTACCCATAACATGCCCGTGTTCTGACATTTACGGCACAAGCACATGTTTACGGCAACGCTTAAAAGCCGTGCTATTAGCGCAAGCCTGTCAAAACGTATGGATTAACGCCTACAATTAATTAACGGTTCGGAACCAGAAGCTATTTTAATAGTTATTAAAAACACGCAATGAAGTAATAGGCTGACGGTTAATTGCACCTATTAGAATATCTGAGTTAAGTAAAGGGAAAGAAGAAATAAGAAGTTTTATAAACGTTAAAATAAACTAACCCTATACATTGATTTTTACCTTAGCCTGTATTAGCCATTTCCACAACTGATTTTAAAGCGAATACTAAATATATTATGTTACATTAAAAGTAGATTGTCCAGTAAGAGTTGACTCTGCCTAGGTAAAGTCGGCTCTTACTGGTATTTTCAGTTAAAAGTTGATTAAAAGCGAAAAGGTAATGAATTTTGATTAACATCTACTAGTCAGAGTTGACTATACCTAGGGAAAGTATACTCTTACTGCCTTGAGTTAACAAGGAAACGGTCTACTACCTAATAAAACCAAATAAAAAAGCAAATCTTTATAATACAAAGAGAGATACTAAATGTTTATCGTTTATTACAACAAGGTAAAGATTTGTGACACTTGCAGAGCACATCTTTCTTCTTACACATGCACTTCTTGGATTTGCATTCAGTGTTGCAAGAGCATTTGAAAAATCGTTGTGAAGTTTCAACAGTCCTCACAGCTATTGCTTTATCCATAGGTTTATTTATCCATCAGCTATTGTTTAGCCTTACCTGAATCCTCGGTCACTATTTGCCCTACAACAAATAGACGAGAAATGGCGACTGCCTGGCGGTTATAACCAAAACAGAGATATGCGCACGCAGTTACATGTGGAGAGCAACATCTCTGAATCAACTTTTACTAAACCACAGCAGGCTTAGTTAACTCTTCCTAGGAAAAGTTGATCTGTTTATTTTCAATAAACTTTTACTGATACTTTTAGTAAGAGCTTACTCTTCCTAGGCAGAGTCAACCCTCCCTAACAATCTACTTTTCCTGTAACATACACAATAATTTGTTACGGTATGCGCCAAAATAAACAGCTGTAATTAAATCAGCTGTGGTTGGTCTTTAGAACAGTTGATTACATTGACAGCTAATTATTGTTGCTAGGCCAAGATGTTCATTATTACTTTCTTGTTTGAGGTTAGTTAGCTCTGTGGTTCTTACCACTCCAGAGAAAGTTTTTATCGCAGAGCATTATTTTTGCTCATACTAAACAGGTCGTTCCTGTGATCCTATACTGATGCTAACTGCTGTAGAGTTTCAAGAACGTCTTCACAAACAGCCGCCAAGTAATGCCTTAATGATAAGTGTTGTTGACAAATTCCGTTGTAAGGGTAGTGGTTTTACTCAGCGTAAAGGGAGTGTAGGCCACACAAAAACTCAAACCCCGAATGAAAAATACGGTAGCTTCTTCATCAAATCCTGAAGCCTCCGAAATTAAGCCTTCACCGGTCAGCTTTGAAAATACACATCAGTAATACGCCTTTGAGATAAATGTATAAACACCTTGGTGGATTTCCGTATAGAATACACTCTGGTCAATCTTAAAATGTAAGAGACCAAAAAGACAGATTAGTTTATTGCGTCTCTAATGTCAGCAATTAGTTTTGAAAACCCTGGGTTATGTTCACCAAACGGTTTCATCAACAAGCAAACAAGTTGAATTTCAAAGTCCTGGCGATGTAGTAGAGAAGTCACAACGAAGTGAGCTCACACCAGTATCAAGAAGAGGCATACTGGGTCCGTACTTCGTTAAAAATGCTAATGAGAATGCTGTTACTGTAAACCAGGTTCGTTAAAGAGAACATCATCAACCTGTTCAAGAGATCAGAAAAGGTTTTGTCTTGCTACCAATGGTTCCCAATGATTCCAGCAAGATGTCGCGCCAGTCACACTGCTGTAACCACTATTGCAGTTTACTCGGTAATACCGATGAAATGGACATTACACTTTCTCATTTTTTTGTAAATGTCTAAATTTCCTAACTTGCTTGCTATCTAAGGTAATGAATGTAGATACATTAAAGAAACGTGTGTTGGTTCTGCACAGGCCTAACCTAAACTTATGTTATTATTATTTGACTATAGACAATAATGTTTATGTTATTTTTTAGATTTCAATTTTAAATGGGACAAGATAAAAATAATGATGAAATTTCGGATTACATCAATATAACCAACGATTTATATAATGACAGTTTTCACTTATGTCGGCAGTCCCACGACTGCTTTTTAATTTTTTCCCCGAAGTTTTTCAAGTGCACGTAGAAACTCGGATAAAGTAGTGGTAACGTACTACATTTATTTACAGTTTCTATTTTTTAAATGTGTTACATTTAACCTCAACCTACAACTTACTTATTCCTAATATTAACAAATTAATAACCTGCTTTGATGCATGACAAAAATATAATTTTCCAGCACTTTGATTGTCCGTTACTGTGTTCAGATATGTCAAACAATGTGTCCTGTTGTGAAACACAAGATATGCACAAGGTTTAGTTAACTTATTTTTGGAAACAAAAATAATAAAAGTGGTTAAAGGGACTTTATGAACACTCTGTATACTCATGGGAATTGTGCTTTTTAGTTCTTGAAGACAGTGTAGGCCATATATATTTTTTTTAATAATGTGAATGGTTTCCTTAGAACAATGTTAAGAACTTTATAGGGCCTACATAACTGTAATCCTCCAGCTTCTGAAAAACTAAACTTGATGGTTCTTTACGCCCTTGTTAAACATAATTCTCACATAGGTTTTTTGAGATTTTATAATAGGGTAAACATTACGCTACTCCCTGACCAGACATTTCATAACCTAACCTACTTTGAACGAATGAGAATTACAGTTTCCTAAACATTGTATTATAAAATTACTTATCAACGGGACGAAATTATGTTTTCTGTTGAATTTTGTGTGACATCAGGAAAATTAAACGAGCTTGAATTGACTGCTGTATATATGCATTTCGCTAAAATTAAAAACAAGACCACCATTTGGTTTTAAGCATTCAAAATTTTCCAAAAGTCTTAAAATTGTTTAAAAACGTTTCCAAAATGGCGACTATTTGAAATTTAATGTTAAATAACAGAAAAATCATTAGTTTTACAAAAACTAGCCGCAAGTTATGCAAAAAAAACAGCTAAATCTATACCAATATTATAAAGAGGTAAAATTTGTTTGTTTGTTTGTGTGCAGGAGGTAATCTCTGAAACTACTGAACCGATTGAAAAAATAGTTTTACTAATAAAAAGCTACTCTATCCCTGAGTAACATAGGCTATAATTCATTTCGATAAAAACATTTTTAATTTCAATATTTGTAAATTTAGTCGGAAAAAATCTTAGGTTAGGCCTAAACTGACGCTCTGACACATGTATTTACAATTAATAACCATAGCAACCAATTGAATAACAAAAAACAGATAAAACAGCTGTTTGCTCCAATATTTCCATTGACAGCTGATTTCAAACTTTGAAGCAATTATTTGTATTTCTAACTCTTACGATAGGTTTTTATTAAAGTGTAGAAGTGAGCCTTGCTGGTTCTTTTAACATTTATTATAACTGCTGTTACAAAATATACAAAATAATTTGATTTGAACAATTAACATTATTGTTACCATCTTAGCTTTGGGTTATTACTACACCTTTATTATAAAGAAAAGATAACATGATTATGAGCATAGAAAGTTCCAACGGGGTGGCGTGCGGAGCACGCAGGGGTTTCCTTAGTTGTTGATGTAATTGAGTGTTGTCCTTTTAATTGACAGATGTGTCTTGTGTGCTAAAGTAATAATAAAATAAAGAATACAAAAAGAAAATAATGATAACATTGTTTCACACGTTAATTCCTTCTTTTTCAGTATTATTTACGTCAAACCGCCAAGCCTTTGCGCAAACTCTAACGGCGGAAGACGAGCGCAAAGAAATTAAAATATAACAAGTAATTAAACAAATACTTCGTTCAAAGTTTCTTCTGATTTTTAATTAAAACCTTTTTACTCGCCGTCCATTCCTTCGTACAAAAACAAAAAGATACAAGAATCACTGCATTGTCCTTCAACGTAAATAAATTATTAGAGTCTTAATAATGAAATGGAAATAAATGTGTTTGGCGTAAACTAAATGATAATTAAGTTAATGCGAAGATCACACGATGTTAGTTTAATTTTTAAATTAACTTTAGTGTAACTGGAAAAGTTTAATTGAAAATTGTAAAGGAAAGAAGCAACAAAGGCTGGTTGCTGGTTGCTTTATGTGTTACACTTCCAACTCTTTGCTCGTGTTATATATAGATTGTCGTCAGCTTCTACAGTTTGATCCTGTCTCGTTCACCCTCCAATAAACAATACCCTTTACTCTTATCTAGCTGGTTGTTGTAGATTGTAGATAATACAATATGTTCTCTTAACTTCTTCATCAACTAATTTGTTGCAGAGTCCTATCACACAAATAAACAACACCAAACTGCAAAATCAGAAAGGAAAAGATTGTGTTTGTCAACGCGTATTGTTTTAAACATTTCGATGATTCGTCCGATTGTTCTAAAACCACTGGTAGAATGAAGATGAATCGCTTGGGGATTATTACAGTGAAAACTATTCAAACGATTGGCTCCTTTAAAATAATATACAGGGTGGATGAAAAGTCTGAGAACGGTTTAATATTTCGTACATAAGGAAAATTCGAAGATAGATGAGATTGAGGAGCCTACTCTGTGTACAAATAGGCTACTATTTTATTAAGATGTAAAAAATTTGGTCCGCCATCTTGGATCCGCCGTTTTAAATGTAACTTTTGTTTTTTAAAAGGAAAATGGTCATGTGCTACATCATTTCAATGTATAATTTTAAGACAAACTGAAAGGTGAAAACTGCACATCCAAATGCCAAGCCGTTCTGAAAATATTTGCATTTATTTAAGTTGAATCGTATCATTTAATATTATTATTATGTTTTTTTTTCCATTATTGTTAAAGTTAAATTAATACTTTATAATTTGATTGTTTGATAATGTTTAATTTTATTCAACACTAGGGGAGACCCCAGCGTGCTCCGCATGCCAACCCCCAATGGAACCTTCTAAAAACATATTTTATGTTTTATTTATAATAAAGGTGTAGGATTAATAATAACCGCAAAACTAAGATGGTAAATAATGTTAAATGTTCAAATCAAATTATTTCTTACACTTTATAACAGCAGTTATAATAATGGTTATAAAAGAACCGGCAAGGTACAGGTCTACACTTTAAAACCCTAACCTAAAAACTAGAAATACAAACATAATTGCTTCAAATTTTGAAATCAGCTATTAATGGAAATATTGGAGCAAACAGCTATATTATCTGCTATTTTATTCAATTGGTTGCTATGGTAATAAATGTAAATTCATGTGTTGGTTTATCATTCTAGGCCTAACCTAAGAATTTTGTCCAACTAAATTTACAAATATCCAAATAAAAAAAGGTTTTTATCGAAATTAATTATAGCCTATGTTACTCAAGGATAGTAAAACTATTTTTTCAATCGGATCAGTAGTGCCAGAGATTACCCCCTACATACAAAAAAAAAAAAAAAATAATAAAAACTTTACCTCTTTATAATATTAGTATAGATTAAAATTTAATAGGTAAGAAGTTTAATGTACTTATTTAATTTTTACATGAAATGATATCATTCCATGTAAATAAATGCAAATATCTCCAGAACGGTTTGAGATATGGATGCGCTGTTTTTACTATTGGTTTTGACTCAAAATTTTACATTGAAATGACGTATCAATTTCCTATTTATGTTCATTCAAAATGGCGGATCCAAGATGGAGGACCAAATTGTTTACATCATAATAAAATAGTATTTTTACATAGAGTAGGTTCCTCAATCACATCTACCTTCAAATTTTCCTTACATACGAAATATGTTCTCAGACTTTTCACCCACCCCAGTATAAAATTCTTGCTATCTTTCTATTGGCGTTACGTATTTTTCCGGAATTATTTTCAGTGCCTGATTTATGGAGTTGAGAACCAGCTACTAATATAAAGCGAGTTTGGCTTCCGTCGCTGTCCCCAATCAAACAAACATAACATTCACAGAATATTTACGCAGTACGCTTTTAAAACATGTTCTTACACTTTCACCCACACTTTTATTATCATACTAGTGGCTCGTAGGGGCAATAGCGCCTATATATAGGCTATATTTCTAGGAGGAATACCTCTTCGTGATGGCCTACCTTTGCGAAGTGGTCTTCCAGCATTATTCATTACAGTAAAAAAGTACAGCTGAAATAATTTTATAATGTGTTTAATAATATAGCCTAAGCTTTGATTTTAATTCTCACTTTGAAACAAAAACACAGCTACAATAACGAAACACATCACAAAACTGCACATTCAGGTGTTGTTATGATAGCTGAATTTTCCAATTTATATACAATCACCTGTTTTTAACACTAAAATCACTTGATTTACACCTATAATATTCCCATGCTATTTAAATAGGAATTATTATACAGGGGTGGCAAAAAGTCCCGGAACAACCCAATATCTTTTTCCAGGTTCCACTTACACAATTGAAACTTAGCAAATTGTTTATGGGTATAAAAAACTACTTTTTTAGAATATGGCTGATTTTTCACCTCTTCTGGGGGACGGCCCGTCAGGAGTCGGTGAAAAATCTTAAATGTAAGCATGGGTTGCTATGCATATCATTTTAAAGGTCTTGATGAGACAAACACAACGACATAATAAAAATGAAAAATGGATGATCCTGAAAAAAGTTATGGCTGTTCAAAGTTTTGATATGCTGCATGTTAAATGAGCCTTATTCTAAGTTTAATTTATTTTTACATGTTCCATGTATTACACGTTCAACTTTGCAAATTGTTTACGGGTATAAAGAACTACTTGTTTATGCTACAGTTGATTTTTGTACAATGTAAAAATAAATTAAACTTAGAATAAGGCTCATTTAACATGCAGCATAATATCAAAACTTTGAACAGCCATAACGTTTTTCAGGATCATCCATTTTTCATTTTTATTATGTCGTTGTGTTTGTCTCATGAAGACCTTTAAAATGATATGCATAACAACCCATGCTTACGTTTAAGATTTTTCACCGACTCCTGACGGGCCGTCCCCCAGAGGAGGTGAAAAATCAGCCATATTCTAAAAAAGTAGTTTTTTATACCCATAAACAATTTGCAAAGTTTCAATTGTGTAATTGGAACCTGGAAAAAGATATTGGGTTGTTCCGGGACTTTTTGCCACCACTGTATATACAATCACCTGTTTTTAACACTAAAATCACCTGATTTGCACCTACCTACATATTCCCATGCTATTTAAATGGTAATTATTTTATTCCGTAACAAATTTTCGTGACACAATTAACAAAAATTAATATTCTTCCCCAAAACTTCAAGCCCAGACCTCTAAAATGAGACCTCTCCCAGCTTTCTACGACCTTCCGTTTGCTCACAATTTCATTTTCAAATTTGGGATTACGGAATCAGACATATTATAGATTATCAGTTTAAATTGGGTGTTATAATTATTATAATCTGCTGTATTTTGGTTTTAAGGTTGTAGTTACAGTTTTGTTTTGTAAATATTATTAATACATTTCATGGCATATTTATGATTTCCTTGATGTTTTAAATTTTAAGTTATGTGTTCGTATTCTTATAAAGTAATGTTAATTATCTGTTGTTATTAGTGTGGTTTTCTTTAATATTATTTTGATTTGAGATTAATGTTTTGCAGGCAAGGACAACAACATCGGGGTTTCGCAAAAAAAATATTAAAGTATGCTTACAAATTATGTCATGAAAGTTGAAAATGTTGATTGAACAAAGCATCCTCCACACTTTGAACGCGCGTGACAAACCCCCGCGGCTAAACTAATGCGAACAGATCATTGTAACTCTGATATTTTCCCGGACAGAGGCACTTAAATTGGAGGGGGCTAGAGGCTAGATTCTGACGCATGCGCAGTAGAGTCTTGCGTGTAAGTATTTGTTTTATACAGGGTGATTCAAAACTATGCGGCAATGTCTAGGAAGTTCATTCTATAGCTAAAAATGAGAAAAAAAGTTCATATAAACATAGGCAAGAAAACGCTTCGTTTTCCAGATATCCGCCATTTTGTTTTATGTACAAAATAATTCATATCTAGAAAAATGTTTGACTGATTTAGTTCAAACTTGAAGTTTAACCTAACAATGATATAACTAGTATATGAAAAATAAGCGATTATATCCAAACATGAGTTTCAAAATGGAGACTGAAAATTTCAAAACTACATTACTCAAAAACCGTACATTTTAACAAAAACTGTCAAGACACCTTTTTTGTAGTAATTTTAATTCCCTACCGGGTGGTGGAACTGCCCAAACAATCGAATGAAGGATAATAGTTAAGTTATGTGTAATAATTGGTTTGTTCAACCCAGAATCCTATACCAACACAATAAACATAACAATATTCTATGTACATATAATATGATGTTATTATCTCTAACTTATCTATTATCCTTCATCTGATTGTTTTGAAAGTGAGACCATTGGTAGAGAATCAAATGGGCTACAAAAAATGTGACTTGATATTTTTCGTTAAAATGTACGGTTTTCAAGTAATTTAGGCTTGAAATTTTCAAACAGCCGCCATTTTGAAACGCAAGATTGGATTTTATCGTTTATTTTTCTTGAGATATAGCATTGTAAGGTCAAACTTCATGCCAAGTTTGAACTCAATCGGTCAGATATGAATTATTTTGTACAAAAAACAAAATGGCGGATATCTGGAAAACGAAGCGTTTTCGGGCCTATGTTTGTATGCATTTGTTTCTTATTTTTAGCTATAGAATGAGCCACCGAGACATTGCCGCATAGTTCTGTATCACCCTATAGAATAGAGAGATTGAGATACTCTTGACATATTTCATACTGCCATTACACCATTATTCTTTTTCTAAAACGTTCCCTATAGTCTGTCCGCTCGGCCGTGATCCCTGACTTCTCGGAACTCAACGCCCCCTCCACTAGTTTGCCACCGGCAGGCCCGGCGAGCAGGTAGGGAGGGGGGGTTGAGTTCCGAGAAATCAGGTATCACGGCCGAGCGGACAGACCATAAATTCTATCGATATTTGCCTTTTATCGATCCTTCTTGATAATTACCAAGTGTCCGACTTTCCAATTATCTCACAAAAGTGATTTCTTCCGGTCCTTTTCTAAAATTGAGTATTCAATGTATTCTCCTTCACAATACTGAGATTTCAAAATATTTATCAATAAATAGAACCTTTACTTTATTATTATTTTCACCAGTTTTCCTTTTGATGGTAATAATGCCAGGCTACCAATCAATCTCTCAGAAATTAATCGTCTATAAAATGACCAAAGCTGCTGCAAGTGATCTCAGAATTAAGGGTGTGAAATACCAGGGCGAAACAGTCCCCTACACAGTCCCCTTCAATATAACTTATTTTTAATCTAATTTTGAAGATAATCTTTTGTAATTTGCCGGAAATCGTTCATGAACATCGGGTCTTTTGCTTCGCACGCCAACCCCGTTAGTACCTTCTATGTTTTCTTTACAATAAATGTGTAGGATTAATAACAACCCCAAAGCTAAGATGGTAAATAATGTTAAATGTTCAAATCAAATCATTTCTTTAAAACAGTGTTTATAATAAAGGTTACAAGAACCAGTAAGGCTCAGGTTTACACTTTAATAAGAACCTAACCTAAAAGTTAGAAATACAAATAATTATTTTAAAGTTTGAAATCAGCTGTTAATGGAAATATTAGAGCAAACAGCCGTTGTATCTGTTATTTTATTCAATTGGTTGCTGTGGTAATGAATGTAAATACATTCAAGAAATATGTGTTGGTTCATCAGTCTAGAAATAACCTAAGAATTTTTCCGACTAAATTTACAAATATTGAAATAAAAATTGTTTTTATCAAAATTAATTATAGCCTATGTTACTCAGGGATAGTGTAGCTTTTTATTAGTAATTTTTTTTTTCAATCGGTTCAGTAAGTTCCAGAGATTACCCCCTACATACAAACAAACAAATTTTACGACTTTATAATATTAGTATAGATATTTTGTAGATGACAAAAATGGTAAATTTTGTTTTTTATTGAAATTTTTTGCTTAGAAATAAAAAAGAAAATCCGAGTCACTTGAAAATAGTAAAACATCAAGATCAATTGCATTTTCTAGTTTTCTGTTGATTATACATTGGAGTTTTCTGCAAATTTAAATGTCGTGCGCACTAAAATAACACCACTACTAGAAAAAACTGAAGTATATACAAGCGATATTCTAGTAGCCTTGCCAATGCAGGATAATAGGTCAGCCTAATCAAGGTCGACACCGCTCACTAAATTCGATACATTTAATCGAATGGTATTGCACACCCTTAATACGGGTATTAATTGTATGTAATTTTCTGATCCCGATCTGTCGAAATACTGCGTACAAAGGCAACAGTTATCTGCTTAGATTTTAATTGTATCCAGAAGCTACATATAAGCTCATTGAAATTTTATTTGAAAGCTGAACTCTGTTGCCTGAAGTATGAACTTTTGAAGTGAAATAGGCGTATCGCGTACAAAAAATGTTTGCTGGCGGTGAATCGGATTTTACCGTCACGCATTTTCTGAAACGCTCTATTCCGTCACGCATTTTCTGGAACGCTCTATTCCGTCACGCATTTTCTGAAACGCTCTATTCCGTCACGCATTTTCTGAAACGCTCTATTCCGTCACGCATTTTCTGAAACGCTCTATTCCGTCACGCTCTACTATATATAGTACACATGTGTATGTAGCAGAGTACTCTGAAATGGACATTGTGCTTCCTCATTTCGTAAGTTGTGTTAAAATTGTTTACTTAGCAATAATTCTGAAAAGGAAATTGTGCTTCCTCATTGCGTAAGTTGTTTTAAAATAGTTTACTTGGTAATACCTCTGAAACGGACATTGTGCTTCCTCATTTCGTAAATTGGGTTAAAATTGTTTACTTGGTAATAACCCTGAAATGGACATTGTGCTTCCTCATTTCATAAATTGTTTTAACATAGTTTATTTGGTAATACCTTTGAAATGAACATTGTGCATCCTCATTTCGTAAGTTATTTTTAAATAGTTTATTTGGTAATACCTCCGAAATGGACATTGTGCTTCCTCATTTTGTAAATTTACTTGTTAATACCTCTGTAATGGACATTTTGCTTCCTCATTTTGTAAGTTGCGTTATTTTTATCTTGTCACATTTAAAATTTAAATCGAAAAAATTTTAAATAACACAAACAAGATTGTCTATACTCATGACAGTTTTCACTTCTGTCGGCAGTCCCACGAGTGCTTTTTTCTAACGCTTGAAGCCACACTAAATAGAATATAATCGAACATTACCTTTATTCTTGTGGAGCAAGGTTAGGCCACCTCTCTACCGCCTAACCACATTATACATAATTAATTACATCATAATACACATACATAAAAAATGCATACGTTGTAAAGCATACACTGAGTAGAATTCTAACAATTCAAAACAGACTTAATCATACAATTTTCAATGGAAATTAATGATTTTCACTTTTAATACGTAAGTCTATAGGATTCGTTGAGTTCATATTTCAACAATATGAGATCAGTTTCCGCCATTTTGTTAAACATATCTTATACTTGTGTATTGCACGAAAGATGTAAACATCATCAAAAACACTTCTGGGTAAACAAAGAATCTTACACAAACCCTGATTAAGAAACTCATTACTCTGATCGTTCTAAAATCGGATGGAAGGTTTCAAACCAAAATTAGTCTATACAGTCAAGTCATGTGCGGCAAGAAGTTTTTGCGGCACAGGAATAAATGACAAAACACATTTTAATTACCAACCCGCGCAGCTCTGGATGTATTATCAGAGGATCGCTGCCCGGCTTAGCAGGACCTAATTAGTCAATTCGTAGCCAACAGTCATGTTGTAGGGAAATGAAATTAGCCACAGCTCACTCCGATGGAGATTAACCCTTTTGTGTTCAGTTTTAAAATCACATTTATCACACATTTTTCTGTTCCGAGCGTCCACGGCGTGAATACGTGTACAGGATGATTGATTTGCAGAAGTCGATTAACTCTCAACGTATAAGAAATACTGAAACAATTCAAATTGTAACCTTCATTTTGTTTTAGTAGTTTATTAAAATAATCAGTGTTTTACAATGTAAATCGATCTCTAATTTTTCAATATAACTGACGGCTTTGACTGTGTTTGAAACAGTACGAAACTTGTATGCTATTGTTTATTCCTATTAGGATCAAGAATAAGTCCGACTGTCTATCACATTCGATTTTCTCAAATACCAAGTAAATTTGTAATCGTTTAGTATGCTATTGCAGTGCCTCTTTTATGGTGAGACCTAAGGACGGGAGTGGTCAGTGAGCACCGACCATGCTTCCCAGAAAACTTTTTGGTGTGTTATCAAAAATTATCTATATATATATAAACGAAATACAACTGACTCACTCATCACGATTTCTCAAAAACTACCGAACGGATTGAAATGAAATTTGGTATGTAGCTTCCTCTAGGGCCCTAGGTGCTCGCTAAGAAAGGTTTTCAAAACATTTGAAATTTTAGGGGGTTTGGAGGGATCAAATTTACTAAAAAAAAAAACATCGAATGGATTGTAATGAAATTTGGTAGGTAGCTTCCTCTGGGGCCCTAAGTGCTCGCTAAGAAAGGGTTTAAAAAAATTCGAAATTTTAGGGGGTTTTGGGGGGATTAAAGTTATTAAATCACGATTTCTTCAAAACTACCGAACGGATTGGAATGAAATTTGGTATGAAGCTTCCTCTAGGGTCATAAGTGTTCACTAAAAAACGGTTTTTTAAAATTGGAAATTTTAGGGGTTTTGGGGGGATCAAAGTTATTAAATCACAATTTCTTCAAAACTACCGAACGGATTGGAATGAAATTTTGTATTTAGCTTCCTCTAGGGCCATAGGTGCTCGCTAAGAAAGGGTTTGAAAAATTTCGAAATTTTAGGAGGGGTTTGGGGGGATCAAAGTTACTAAAATCATAATTTCAGATCTTTTATTATTAGTACAATAGTACTTTTATTATTTAAGATCTATATATATAAAAGCCAAAATATCACTTACTGACTGAACACTTTAAAAAAATACAATCACGTTAAAAAGACTGAAAATACCAACCACCACGGGCAACACCGTACGGGTCAGCTAGTCTATATATAAAAGCCAAATCCACTGACCCACTCATCACGATTTATCAAAAACTACTGATCGCATTGGAACGAAATTTGGTTTGTAGCTTCCTCTGGGGCCGTAGGTACTCACTAAGACAGGTTTTAAAAAAATTCGAAATCTAACAGGGGTTTGGGGGGGGGGGGGGGTAAAAGTTACTGAATTATGATTTCTCTAAAACTACTGTACGGATTGGAATGAAATTTGGTATGTAGCTTCCTCTAGAGCCGTAGGTGCTCTCTAAGAAAGGTTTTCAAAAAATTATAAATCTAAGAAGGGTTTGGGGGGGGGGGGAAAAATGACTAAATCACGATTTCTCTAAAACTACTGATCGGATTGGAACGAAATTTTTTTTGTAGCTTCCTCTAGGGCCTTAGGTGCTCACTAAGAAAGGTTTTAAAACAAATCGAAATCTAAGATGGGTTTGGAGGGGGGGGGTAAAAGTTACTAAATCACGATTTCTCTAAAACTACTGTACGGATTGGAATTAAATTTGGTATGTAGCTTTCTCTAGGGCCGTAGGTGCTCTCTAAGAAAGGGTTTCAAAAAATTCGAAATTTTAGGGGGTTTGGGGGGTTAAAGTTACTAAAAATTCCCATAAGAAATACATAGTGTAATATATTTATTGATATAATATATTTTTTGTTAATATACATTTAACTTTAATTTGCCTATCCTTGCAAAGCCGGATCGGGCCAGCTAGTGTATATATATGAATATGTGTGTATTTATGACGTTCCGATTTTTAAAGCATTGATAATACAATTCCTATTTTTCTGGTTTTCGTTTATAGGTTTAATTGTAGTTTATAAAGTTAAAACACAATTGCATTAAATTACAGAAATACTCGAATTTTTATTGTTCTTGAAAAATTCGAATAATTATCTGAAGTTACTTGCAGTAATGATGGATGTTAAATTTCATTATTATTTATTAGGACATTTGCCATTATTTGTTTGTTAAAATCTAATAACACAGTGAAACGCTCTTTATCTGTATTTGATTTGATGCTAAATATATCGTTTATATAGGCTAAAAATTAAAAATATTAATTTAATAAAAACTGTATGGTAGACTCCAATGGTCATTAATATGAATCACCAATTAGATTCAGTACCCCCAAACAAATTGAGTAAATGCCGAAACCACTGCCTTATCTATATCTTAAACTTTTGTCAGATCTTTGCAAATCTTTATCAATCTTAATCATCGATTAATGTTAGCTGTTCAAAACTTACAAAGGTAGTACTAAACAAACTTAGAACAAAATACCTCCTGCTTGCATATAGTTGCTTCAAAATCCTAATCAGTTTTATTTTCAAAATGTATCTTTTTAGCATTCGTTCAGTTTCACCATAGAAGTTCAGATTTTTTAAACAATCTTACAACGTGTATAAATATTTAAACATACATTTTTAAACACTAAATGACAATTTCCAATATGCGTTTATCTATTACATTAAATTAATTTAAGAGTTTGACGAAGAACATTCATACAAGAATTTATCAAATTGATTTTACAACAAACTTCTTGTACTATTTAACAACACCATTACACTATACAAATTTTTTTTCAAAAATTCTGCGGAAATATCATGGAACTTGTTATTAACCTCAACTTACTATTGTCGCTATTAAAGTTGAAAGCGACTTAAAGTTGAAAGCGGTTAATGAGCACCGATCATGATACTCAGAACACCTTTTGGGACATCATCAACATTATAATTTATATGTGTACTAGCTGAATGCCCGTGCTTCCCTACAGGGAATTTGTTTGTTGCATCACCATGATTCATAATTAATTGTCACATTTTTCTCTCATTTTATTCCATCTATTATTTCACGAAAGTGAATTATAACATGTATATTCAATTAGTTTGGTATTTATTTTTCACCGGCTGCCCGTCAATCGTCTTTGTCACGGTATGTGTGCTAAATAAATTAAGTAATTAAAAAAATAAAAATTCAGAATAAAGAGCGTCTTCTTTTTTAACCGCTAAATCTACAGACTGGTAAATCCATCGACCACATAAGACCAATAGATGGAGCATGCCTATAAAGCTAACACTATAGCGGGTGAAGCCAGGTCGGCCATCTTGTCTGGGTCAGAAAGACATAAACGGCGCTCTCAACTTTGAATTATGCCAATGCTCTCGTTTCACTCAACCTGTGATTTAACATACTTAGAGTAAAGTTAAAATTTTGAAACTTCGCAAGTGTAAAGTTGACAAGTTGTGGGTGCTAATGAAAGGAATTAAAAATCAAATAACACTACTTCAGCCTTTTTAACACAAAAATAACTTTAACTTTTTATATAAATTTTTAATCGTGACATAAAAAAGTTCGATTGCTACTACTTTTTTTATTTTTTGGTCAGGTACGTTAAAAAACTGTGAAAATTGTAGCCTTAGATAACTCAGTTAAAGTTAAAAAGTTTTGCCGCAGCGGAAAGAGCGTTCCGCCCATCGACCTGCAGTTGTTGGTATGGCAAATTCGTTTTAGATACTGCATGTATATTTGTATTAACAACTACTGTAATGACATTTTTGTGATAACTAGTATATTACTAATACTATAACAATAAACAAAGTTTAGTTTTTGTTAATGTCTGGTACTTTAACGGGAAAGGCTTCATTCCTGAAATACCGTTTAATATTTTATGGCGTCTCAATTAATTTTTTTTATTTTAGATATTGTCATAAATTTTTAATTAGTGGACTAGAAATATTTATTGTACTGAAAAGCATTAATTAAGCCTGGCATTATTTAATAAAAATTGTTTAGTATCTATTGACATAATATTAAAATTAAGTGGGTAGAGATCCAAAAATACTTTGAAAATAAAATCTTTTCTTACATTACCTGAAATTGTCGTATATAAATGTTATATTGAAAAGTATAGGACATAAAGACAATGAAAAAATATGTTTTAAAAGTTTATTTTTACAATGTAAAGTAGTAAAAGTTGAACATCTATAGTATGTGAACACTAATCGAGCAAAGAATATAATATTGGATAGAATCAAATCACATAGTTGTATATAGCCTAATAACATGAAAAAATTTTAATTTTCTTTGTGTTCAAAATTTGATAATATAGTTCTTTTTATTGGTGATTACAATGAAGTTTGAAATTGAAACATAGGCTACTAATATACAAATATTTATACTATTTTTAAAGTTCGAAATATAATGATAATCTTACAGAAGTGCTACTATTATTAGTGAATACAAACAAGTTTGATTGTTGAATATGGATTACAAACATTAAATAATTTGTACAATTCTATTTCACAAACATGTTCACTGGCGAATGACAATAGCAAAGGCTAGAGCTACTGGCGTTGACGCTCGCGTCTAGGATGAGTCATGCCTATCCGCCGCCATCTTGTCTGGGTCAGGCGGACAGCTCGGCTTCACCGGCCGACTATATAGCTATGCTCCATCTATTGGTCTTACGTGGTCGATGGGTAAATCACAGTCTTACCTGGATGTTTGCAGATCACCCAGATACGTCTTTAATATGCGAATGCATAGATCGGGATGGTTTTGATCAGCTTACGTCTAAAATGTTTTCTTAAAATTAGTATGTGCCAAATTTCAGCTCTCTAGCTTTAAGGAAAGAATACCAATTAATATTTATTGTTTTTAGAGTTTTTTATTATATTTTCAACCATTAGCAGCACGTAACAACATGTAAAACTGGTTTATTATGTATATGTATCTTGTAAGAACTATTTACAAAATATCAGCTCTCTAGCTTTAAGGAAAATATAAAAATGTATATTTATTGTTTTTA